>BOPN01002661.1:97584-105084 GCA_017312705.2 Penaeus japonicus | reverse complement strand
GTCCAAGCACTTACAACATTATGCCTATGCACCATAAGCCCGTGTTGGCGGTACTTGTAGGGACTCTGAAGAAAGTGGTCATGGTGCTGTATGGACACACTGTTGGTCCTTTCTGCATTCCTTCGATGTGTTATGGCATGAGCAGCTGAGTATATGCTGATTCTAAAGCACCGTAGTGATGGCATGGTAATTGCATCATCTAGGCCTAGTGCACAGGCCTCCTTGGCAACACGATCCACCTTGTCATTACCAATAAGTCCGATGTGAGAAGGTGTCCACACGAAAGATATGATAAGGGATGCGTCATGGGCAGTGGCGAGTTGACAAAGAATTTCTTGCACAACATGGCCACAGCTCAGTCTTGGACAGGAAAGAGCTTGAAGAGCTGACTGCGGGTCACAAACAATTATCCCATTAACTCTGCTGAACAATGATCATTACTGCATCTAGAATGCCATGAACCTCGCAGAAAGTGGAGCTCGATGAGTGGGTAGCCTGCGGCCACGCCATTCACCATCCACAGGTGGCTCCATGGTCGGTGAAAACACAGCACACGCCGTACTCCCGTCTATCTGCACTGAACCATCAACATGTATGTGGTGTGCAGTGGGGACAGACATGGATACTCTGATGATGGTTTCTAGAGCCAATTGCTTCTGTAAAAGGAGAAGGGCATCTTTGGAAGTTGGTGTAAATGTGACATCAGGAAGGGGAACTCGCTTCGGTGGTAAATCAGGGATAGCCGCCTCCTCAGGGACGTTGATACCAAGGTTACGAAGGTTGTTGCATACTTCATTGATGAGGTTGTGGCCACTTGGTCGAAATGGAAAGATAAGTAACTTTGGCATAAATTCTCTCTATAAGTGGGGACAGGGCGAGCTCAGACTGCATGTTGACTATGCAAGTGGAGGGAGGACACCCTAAGATGAATCTCATGGCTCTATTCTGAATTTTCAAGAGGCTTTAGTGCTTTTCTGGGAAGTTGACAAAGGACAGGGGACAAATAGTCTACAACTGATCGAAGAAATAAAACATAAAGGGTTCTCACCACTGAGATAGAAACACCTGTGGCATTGGTGGCAAGCCACTTAACAGGAGTGAAGCGGGGCTGCAACCGGTCTAGAAGGTTTTTCACAATGGGGTGAATCCGTTGTCGTGCAGGTATGGCTAGAGTGACCCGGACTGGTGCACCAAGGTATGTGTACTGCGTGCAATGAGGTATGACATTCCCACCCATTGTAAACACTGGCAGGTCTCTGAAATTACGGTAGGAAAAAATTCTGCTATTATCTGGGGGGATAATAAGGCCACAGGAAACAGAAGACAAATAGAAATTATAAAGAAAGAGCTGAAGATCTTGAGATGAGGTTGAGTGGATACAGATGTCATCTGCATAACAAGTGACAGTAGTTCCGGGGATGGCAGGGATAAGAGAAAGTAGATGGTGCATCAGGACATTGAAAAGGAAAGGGCTTAAAACACCACCCTGTGGAGTACCAAGCTCGTAGGAGCTACAGGATCCCCTAAACATGACACGAGGCCCTATTACTGAGAAAACCCCGTATCCACCTCAGGTTTCCTTGAATACCAAAGACCACGAGCTGGTCAAGAATAATTTTCCTGTTGGGTATATCAAAAGCACTTTTGAGGTCATGGAAGGCAACTACAGTAGTGGAGGAAAGGCAGGTATAGAATTCTACAAGGCAATGGTGCGAGCTTCGTTGCGGAAGGAAACTGTACAGACTGGGAAAGAGTTTATCCTATAGGCGATGCATTAGTCGGGCAAGAAGGATGCGTTCAAGCACCTTACTAAAGCAGGAAGTCAGGGAGATCGGCCTAAATTTATCGGTTCCAGGTTTTGGTATTGGGACAATTGTGCTGGAAGTCCAGGCAGAGGGCACATATCCCTGACGAAAACAAAGATTGAAGAGATGTAGAAGAGGGTTACCAGGAACTTTCTGAATGAGGTGAAGCACTTGATATGTAAGGCCGTCATCCTCAGGTGCAGTAGTCTTAGTCCCAGCAAGAGCACGTCACAGTTCATCTTCTGTTAGAGGTATGTCATCCTGCTCATCCAGTTTCAATAATGCATTCATCAGACGAAGGTTGCGAATGTTACATTGAGAGGAGAGAGCTTCTTGAATGTGTGCAGGCAGATTGCAAGTTTGTGATTGAGCTGACCAAGTAATGATGAGATCCTGAGCGTATTCCTGTGGACTATGGTGGAGGGCATAGGTGGGTTTTTTCTTCACGGTCCTGTTTATTAGATGCCACATGGTCTGAATGCTAGTCTGATGGTTGATGCTGTCTGTATATTTCTCCCATGACTCTGTGTAGACGGACTTCTGAAGGGCAATAAGATCATCCCTCGCTGTCTGGTACTGATACAGATGATCTGGTGTGGGTTGCCTCTGAAAGGCAAGACCAGCATCCACTGCCATTCTTTCTGCTTGGACAATACGATGGTCTAACGTCCAGGTATGGGCCACAGGGCGACGTTGAATGTGAGGCTTAATAACATAACTGCAGTAAAAGTCATGTGTGGCTTTTACCAGGGAATTGTACAAGTTGTCAGGGGAAAGGAGGTCAAAAGTGGGAAGAAGCCTGGAGATGTACGAGATGTATGTAGGACAGTACTTGGGAGGGATGGAAATCCGGGTGCGGTGGTGAGGAACCCTAGGACTGGTTGGTAGAGAGTACTGTAGGCTGACAGCAACATGGACGGAGAAGAGAGAAGGTAATGAATGGCAACTAACGCGGGATGCCACAAAGCCAGATGTTAGAATGTGGTCTAGGGTACCCCCATGGGTATGTGTGGCTCCACCAGTATTCCAGTGGGTGAGGTGGTAGCGCCGTATGTAGTTGAGCAAAGGCAGGCCACTGCGGTTGGGAATGGGAGAAGTGTCACCAAGAGAAGGTTGCCGGGCATTAAAATCCCCCATGTAGATCATTCCACAATCTATCTGAGTCGGAAGAGCTTGGAGATTAATCACACCAGGGGCAGAGTACACATTGCAGAGTATGAGTTTGCCATCTCCCACAGTGACCTCAAAAAGTTGAAAGGTCATATCAGTATGTGTAGAGCAATGGAGGAGCTTGTGAGGCATGGAGGAATGAACATAAGTAACAAGGCCATTCCTAGCGTGGTGTACATATGAGACATAGCCTGATAGTAAGGGAGCTGTTTCACCCGGCCGAGCACCACCAACAAAAGCTTCTTGAACAAATATGACCTGTGGGTGATGGCGATAGACATATGTCCTAAGTGCAGTGAGCTTAGAGTAGTGTCTAATTCCAAACACATTCCAAGAGATAATATGCAGTGGAATGAAACTGGTGAGGTTTACCCTTGGTTTTACGGAAGGCAGAATGTCGCGTACTAGGAGTGGGGGCGCTGCCAGGCATAGTGCAGGGTTGGGAAGTCGTGGATGGTGCTGGATCAATTAGCTTTTCAAAGCGGGAGGCAACACTATCAAGCTTTTCAGTGTTTGAAGTGGTGGCTTGCTGGCTTACCAAGCTGTCAATGCGGGCATCTATAGCATCAAAGCGTGCTGTGAGAGCAGTACAGCGAGATTCCATAGAAGCAAGAGCTTGACGAAGAGCTTTGATTTTAGCAGAATCCATAGAAGGATATGAAGGTGAGAATGCGGGTGGTGATGGTGGTGGCGGTGGCGATGGCGACTCCTGAGGTGGGGCTTTGTGGGATTACTTAGCACATCCATGCCAGGCATTTACTCCTGGCATGTTACAACGAGGGCACTGTGAGGTGTCTGGTGTAGACATGGATGAGGATTCCGATGCAGAGGCAGAAATAGCCCCTTCAGTGGATTTCGAAGGAATGCTATAAGGGCAGGAGCGGGTAGCATGGTCTGCAGCACACCATGCACACTTCTCTTTGGCAGAGCAGTAGCGTGAGATATGGCCAATACCCCAGCATTTAAAGCACCATGGCTTATCATCTTTCATCTTGCGCAGTTCACTGGAAGGAAGGCAAGGGAGGAAGGAAAAAATGACGGAAGATGGAGGGGGTTCCAAGAGACTCCAGGTTATGACGAGACGGTTAATAGGTGTCCCGTTTTGATGGAATCGGCGAGGAGTGTACACGCCCAGTAGTTCCTTGACATGGGAGGGGTCAATTCCAACAGGGTAGCGAGTTAAGAGGTAAGTAGGGAACTTACGGGGCCTTTCGACTGAGTCCTGAATGTCAAGGTGTAATGACAGGAACTCTCCATCCTTGACCCTGTCAATGATGTCCTGACTGCACCTCGAGATATATACAAAGCGCGAAGTGACAGCTGACATATTTACCTCTGCAAGCTCCCGATCGAGTCGGAATACCTATATAAATATATGTATATATACATATATATTTATGTATAACTATCTATCTATAAAAATAAATATATACACACACACACACATATATATATATATATATATATATATATATATATATATATATATATATATATATATATATATATATATACATACATATATATATATATATATATATATATATATATATATATATATATATATATATGTGTGTGTGTGTGTGTGTGTGTGTGTATCTATCTCTATATTTCATTTAACTGTCTATATATATATGAGTGTAATATATATATATATATATATATATATATATATATACATATATATATATACGTATATATATATATATATATATAAATATATACAAATACACACACACACATATATATATATATATATTATATACATATACATACATACATATATATATTATATACACAAATAATAATAACAACAACCACACAACATTAATATCATCATCATTGCTAATAATAATAATGTTATGTTACACATAATACATATATGTATATATATATATATATATATTATATAAATTTTAATATATATATGATATTAACATGTATATATTTATTACACATAATAATAATATGAAGATATATCCTATATATTATTATTACAATAATATTATATATATATATATTATATATATATATATATATATATGTTATAGAATATATATATACATACATATTATATATTATTATATATTCATATATATATATATATGTATATATATATATATATATATATATATATATATATATATATATATATATATATATATATATATTCATATATAAAAATATAGGTGTATATGAATATTTATATATATTTAATATATAAACATATATGTATATAAATATTTATGTATATATACATATATATGAATATAGAAGTTTATATGTATTATATATATGGTATATATATACATATATACAAATATATATATATATATACATATATGTATATATATATATAATTTATATATACATATATATCTATATATAGTATATATATATAATATATATATATATATATATATATATATATATATATATATATATATATATATATATATATATATATATATATATATATATATATATATATATATATATATATATATATATATATATATATATATACATATATACCTACATATATATATATATATATATATATATATATATATATATATATATATATATATATATATATATATATATATATATACATATATATATACTATATATAGATATATATATGTATATATAAATTTATATATATATATACATATATGTATTTGTATATTTAAGTATATATATGTATTTGTATATATGTATATATATAATATATATATACTTCTATATTCATATATATGTATATATACATAAATATTTATATACATATATGTTTATATATTAAATATATATAAATATTTATACACATATATATTTTTTATATATGAATATATATATATATATATATATATATATATATATATATATATATATATATATATATATGTATTTTATATATGAATATATATATATATTTTGTATGAATATATATATATATATATATATATATATATATATATATATATATATATATATATATATATATATATATATATATATTATATATGAATATATATATATATATATATATATATATATATATATATATATATATATATATATATATATATATATATATATATATATAGTAGCAGCAGCTAAACAATGTGGACGTGCTGAACTGTTGCTCTGAAAAACTCCTTAATTTCTCATCCCCGCCTGCCACGAGGCTGGGGGGAAATTAACAGAGATTATTGAAGTGTACAAAGCACTGAATGATCTAGAAAAAAAATTGGAAAGACAATATAGAAAACAAATTTGAACAAAAAACAACTAGAAGGAAAAGAAGTAGCATCAAGGGGAGGGGAGGTCAAAACGCTGGGTCAGCTGTACAGCATGGCCCAGCTGCTTCCAAGGTGACCTTGACCAGACTTGAATAACTCTAAGGGTTTAAAAACTACATGTTTAAACCAAGGAGAAGTGAAAGAAACTCTAAAACTGAAAAATGTTTTAAACACAATGAAACAAAGCAATCTATATGCCAAACCTGTGATAGGAAAAAATGCCACAAATGTGAAAATACAAGCAATATAGTGATGTTTACCTAAGAGGCATCAATAATGAACTAAAAAATATATAATCAAGAAAATATACAGAAAGACTGCGGCTGTTGCAGAGAAATCAATACTAAAAGTAATTCTAGTCTTGAAACTGAACAAAATAAAAATCTAAGTTGTGACAATATATCAAAAGCCATTTTTTTTTTTTTTTTTTTTTTAAGAACTAATTAGAATTGAGAAAAATAGGGACACAATGGCAGAAAAAAGTATATGCATCCGTATCAGACATAATGGAAAAAGAGGAAATGAGCCATAATGGTGACCGAAAAATCAGCACATCCAAAAAGTGTGAAGGGGGATGCCCACTTGAAAACATAATTCAGAAAATGTATGAAGAATTATAGGACTTCAAAATTTAATGCTTGAGGGACAAACAAATATTGAAAGATGATATTCATGAATTAAAACAAGAGAGAAAAAAAGACTAAAGAAAAAAAAGGTAACTCAGCCTCTGAATTGGAAACAAAAAAGGCTGTACAAGACACTAAAAATGTAAGAGTAAAGCCAAATAAGAAACAAGAAATCCCAAAGAGGTGTGCCAAGTAAAGTAAAACATGAAGAAGAAAAAAAAACTTGTTTTTTGAAATAGTAAGGCAAAAATCGGATAAACAGGTCAAAAATATTTCAGACAATGATGTTTCAGACACTGAACAACCAAAGAATGATGATGAGGCTGACTAGAAGGTTGTAGGCGACAAAAAGAGCTATACATTATTTTATACAAACCTCTTGGAACAGAAAATTATTTCAATGAATCACTAGGCATTATTAGTAATTACATTGTCAATACGAGGGAAATTAAAGCTATTATGATATTTGGCGATTTTAATTTTCCCTTTATCGAATGGGAAAAAAGAAAATAAAGATAGGAGCAAATGCAACTGAAGATGAAAAACAACAAGCGAGAATGCTTTTAGATTTTGAAGATTTTTTTTACCTAAACC
>BOPN01002661.1:52584-55084 GCA_017312705.2 Penaeus japonicus | reverse complement strand
GCAATAGAATATATATATATACATACATATATATATATATATATATATATATATATATATATATATATATATATATATATATGTGTGTGTGTGTGTGTGTGTGTGTGTGTGTGTGTGTGTGTGTGTGTGTGTGTGTGTGTGTGTGTGTGTGTGTGTATGTATGTATGTATGTGTGTATACATACATACATAGAATTATTGACTCGCCCAAATACACAAGCATGCATATAAACGTTTACAAATAGTCATAAATTCCGTAATGTATTCAAACATAAATTCTGCTCTAAAGCTGCTCGCAAACATTAATACATTTCATGCTTGTGTAGCAGTATTTCCTTGCTTGACTTGCAGTTCAATAAATCACAGACGGAGAATGAAAACTGATGTATAAGAAAATTGCTAATTAACATAATTGACCCGGACCTCATAATTATATCCTGCATGAAATCTCCTCATTCTCACTATGCGTTTATTTTCGCGATTATCTTATAATGATTAATTACTTCCTTGTCTCGAGGGAGTAAATTCGTATACTAATATTATCAAGGAATTCCAAATCTAGTTATTTTTTTGTTAAATGTCTATATTTCCTTGTCTATTTGATAAATGTTTTCTTTTATTATTACTATTGTTAGCTATTGGTATTGTTTCATATCCTATATTGTAATTTTAATTCTCATTTGCATTTCATTTTTTTTAAAGTTGTTTCACGTTCGCTTACTCCTCTGATCTCCTCTCTCATTCTCTCACTCTCTCTATCTCTCTCTCTCTATTTCTCTTTCTCTCTCTCTCTTTCTCTCCGTCTCTCCCTTCTCTCTCTTATTCTTACCCTTCCACATGCCTCTCCTCCTTTGCAAAGCTCTACATGTCATTAAAATTGAATGTAATCTTATAAGACAAACATGGCAGGTAAGATTCTAAAGAGGATAGTTTATAGAGAATCGCTATATGGGGATTTTATTTCCTTGCATCACGCTGTAGGTTCTATATATTCGAAGAAAAATAAATTCCTATGATTATGTGCAACTTACGGTAACTATTTATAAGAAAAATATGATACATTATCGGTCAGGTTTTGCTTTTGTCTGTATTTCTTTCGGGTTTCTTATTATCTTTTTTCTTTTTTTGTCTTCGTGTTCTTTTTTTTCATTCTCATTTCTAACTACTTTCTTCCACTTCTTCCCCTTTTCATTGCTTCATTTTCCTTTCCCTCACGCTTCAACCTCTTCTATTCTTATATTTCATATTCTTCCCACTTATTATGTTTTTATCTTATATTTTTTTCTCCCTAGATATGTTTTTTTTTAGCCCTCTTTCTTCTTCTCCTTTAGTGTCTCTTTCCTTACTACCTCCCATTACTCTTTCCCTCCCTTTTTTTCTTCCTACCTTTCTTCCCTGCTTCGTTCCTTCCCCGAAAAACTTCCCAAGCCTTCCTTTATTCTTTCCTTCCTCCACACCTTCTACTTCATCGCTCCTTCCTTCCTTCTCCTCCCCCTCCATCGCTCCTTCCTTCTTTCTCCTGCCCCATCCCTCTTTCCCTTAATCCCCTATCCCTCCATCCCTACTTCCTTTTCTCATACTCTCTTCCATCCCCCATCC
The DNA here is from genome assembly GCA_017312705.2 of Penaeus japonicus. Lineage (NCBI taxonomy): Eukaryota > Metazoa > Arthropoda > Malacostraca > Decapoda > Penaeidae > Penaeus > Penaeus japonicus. The sequence goes on along the minus strand of BOPN01002661.1, from coordinate 53,486 downwards.
CTTTTTCTCTATCTGAACCCTCGAAGGAAGAGAGAAGGAGTGAGAAAAAAAACGCATTAGGTTTATTGGAAAAGTTACAGAAGGGAATTTAAGTCGACCGAAGAAGCAACAAGGCTTGAAGGCGCTCACAAGAAGGCTTGGGACGGAAGTGACGTCACTCGTTGTTGTCTAGATGACGTAATGGTGGAGGAAGCTAGTCTATATAAAAGAGAGAGGGAAGGAGAGAGAGAGAGAGAGAGAGAGAGAGAGAGAGAGAGAGAGAGAGAGAGAGAGATGAAATAAAAATAAAAATAAAAATAAGTGAGGAATCTAGTTTAATAACAAAAGAAGAAGAAGAAGAAAAAAGATAAGGCTTAAAGTAGGAAATAGTCTAATGATTATGATAATAATAATATTGATAAGTATAAGGAAAGAAAAAGTCTACAAGGGAAACAGAGAGTAAATAAATCATCTAAAAAGAATAAAATGAAATGACCTGAGCGTGGATGCCAGTCAGAAGTGAAAAGAAGGTAAAAACGAAGCAAACGGAGATAATAGCAAAAACGATAATTGTGAGAATAGGTAAATGGGATAGCAACAGATCTTTCATGACAAAGTAAAAAACACAGAAAGAGGTTCAGAAAACAATCAATAATCTATTCATAGCAAATGGAAAAGTGATTCAATGAAACAAAAATAAACGAGAAAAGGGCATCTGTAGGTATTTGTAGAAAAAAAATAATGGATGTATTGAATAGACAAGGTAAGATAATAGCTAAGAAAATCGAGGCTACTTTCTTCTCCAAGAGTTGAAAAAAGAGATTAACCAGGAAAACTACAGAAAAAAGGAAATGATGCTGCATGGATATGATAGCAAGATTTAATACATTATATGAAAAAAACTAATACTAGCTTTCAATATA
>BOPN01002661.1:40084-42584 GCA_017312705.2 Penaeus japonicus | reverse complement strand
ATAATAATGATGATGATGATAATCACAATTACAATTTTAATAACAATCCTAATAATAAAAGATATAATGATGATAATAATATTGATATTGATAATCATTTTGATAATAAAAGCGATAGCTATAACAATAGTGATAGTGAAAATAGAAATTGCAACATTAATATTGATGATGAAGATAAATAATGATTATAGTGACAATAGCATTAATGATAATAAAGGTGAAAATTATTAAAAAAGGATAATGATAATACCTTGACCTTAATGATGATAATGAAAATGTTAATGATAGTAGTAGCAAGGATAATAACAATGAAAGTGATAATGCTGGTGGTTATGATAATGATAATTATAATAATGTTTATATGGATATTGATATATATTATAATGATGATAACGATGATAAGGATAATAATGATAGTAATAATAATGATGGTAGATATATCATTAATTATCATGATGATAGTAATGATAGTAATAAAAATAACGCTCATGATAATAATGATGGTAATGAGATAATAATAATAATCAGAATTCTATTGATACCGAAACTTATAATACTAAAAATGAAAATAATAATTGTTAAGCGGTTCTTTGCTCTTAATTAATTGAGACGACTATGTGAGGCATGGGATGTAACATATTAGCAGGAATGGAGATAAACACCGATAATTAATCTTTGATTTATTAATGTCTCTGCACGGTCACTGAACTAGGCCTGAGATCTGTCTCCCCAAGCGGTTGCCGCAGACTCAGCTTGCGATGTCTCGGGTGGTTGCGGGGCGATCTCACTCCACTCGGAAGCCGTGACTCGTGACACCGGCATGAAGGCAGGAGCGTCAAGAGCGAGGAATGCGTTGCTTGCTCCAACGTCACCTCGCTTACATCACAAACACTCGCTCAAAACAAAACAAAAATAAATATCAATATACTAATACATTAATTTGTATCAACCATTAATATTTCTTTCTTCATAACGACCTCCAACTATTCCGTTTATATATGTATATATAGGAAAATGAAGATTTACTCAAACTGTTTATGCACTTGTTTATTTCGCAGCCCAGCCATACGCGTAGTTGCGTATAATTCCCTCATTTCATTCACTTTCGTTTTGTTTCAAAGTTTATCATACGTTAATAGTTAACTAAAATAATGAAAAGTCTTCTATTATTACTTTATATTGGAATATTTTTACAATATTAATGATGATGATAGGAATGATGATATCAATAATGATGAAAACAGGAAAGATAATCATGATAATGATAATGATTATAATAGTAGTAATTATCATTTGTATGATAATGATGATAGTGGTAGTGATGGTGAAAACAATAGCGATAATAATAATAACAATAATAATGATGATAATGATGATGATGATAATATTAATTTGATATCAATAATGATACTTATAATGATAATTATGATGATAGGAATGATGTCAGTAATGATGACAACAGGAAAGATAATAATGATAATGATAATGATTATAATAGTAGTAATTATCATTAGTATGATAATGACGATAGTGGCAGTGATGATGAAATAATAGTGATGATAATAATAACAACAATAATGATGATAATGATGATAATATTAATTTGATATTAATAATAATACTTATAATGATAATGATGATGATAACAGTTATATTCATACTACTGACAATAACAACAATGATAAAGTTAATGCCAATAATGATAGTTTTGGTAAAGAGGATGATAATGTAGATAGTGATAAAACCGATGATAATTGTAATGGGAAAGATATCAATAATAGTTATAATGATATTGAGATGGATAAAGACAGTTTTGAAAATAACAAAAGTGATGATGATATGAAAAATAATTATAAGTAATAAAATACTAAAATATAATGGCAGTATTTATGATAATGATGGTAACTGTTACTATTATCATCATAACAATAGAAGTAAAATAATGATAATGATAATAAAAACAAAACTAATAACAATAATGCTAAAAAAGATAATAAAATAATGATAGTAGTAACAATGATGATAATGATAATAATGATAATGATTAGTAATAATAATAATTATTATTATAATAATGATAATGATTACGATGAAAAAAGGATAAAAGGATGGAAAAAGAAATGATTTAAAGGGGTCCAAGGATCAGCTTCTCCCTTGGTCACAGGCCGACAGCAAATGCCACAAGGCTCGTACGAGGAAATTTACGGTATGTCTAATCCTATGTACGTACCTTGAGTTTTGGGTAGCTGGCTTGATGAGGAAGGAGGAGGAAGACGAGAAGGAGGAGGGGGAGGAAGGAAAGGAGGAAAAGGAGGTACAGGAGGAGAAGGAGGGAGGAGAATGCTAGGAGGGTGGAGTTGGGACATTGGTGAAAAGGGATGGAGGAGGGGGGGAGTGAACAGGAATGATGATTGAAAGCCGAGGGAAGGAAATGGGAGGAGGACCACAAAAAAGTTGAATATACATACATATGTGTGTGTGTGTATATACATATATATAT
>BOPN01002661.1:21949-24449 GCA_017312705.2 Penaeus japonicus | reverse complement strand
AATCTCTCGCTTACGATAACATTCATCAGCTAAGCTGGACGAGGGCTATGATATCACCTCAAGTGCAGTGAACTCGAAGACAAGGAGAGTTAAAGGGGGAATCCCCTTTGTGTTTGGCCGATGACAGTGATAAAGCAAGCATGACCTTCCTTCATCGTCATAAGATTTTTCATACTTTATCAGGGCATTGCCATTATCATTATCCCTTTTGTGTAATCATTGTTTTATGATTAGCTCCGTCATTAATATCTTTAATGATTGCTTTCATATGTTTGCACTAAAGATTAAAGCAATAGCCCCTTCTTATATCTTAGAAGCAATAGCCCCTGCTAAGATCACAGTTCATGTTCCACAAATTAAATAAATGCAGAAAATACAAGTAAAGGCCATGTCATCAGCATTATGTAAGCATTATGGCTCTAGGGAATTGAAGTAATGTAAAGAAGAAATATTCATGTAATGAATAATGGCATATTGAATAACCAATTAACCAAATTAACATTGAATGTTGATATCATTGAGAAATTGGAAGGAGTGTCAATTGCACTCAATTACTGGCTCTAGCAGAAATTAGGTTATGCCGTTTAACTTATCATTGGTTATGATGAGAATCTATTTCATGCAATAAGAATCCCAAAGAATATGTGAATGAATGATGTGTTATATCAGAATCAGCATGTAAACAGAATAAATTCTACATATTTCGTTAAAGGACTAAATAGATATGGTTAATATACGTGAGATTAAACTAGTCATTTAGGGCTACCTTTTACGTGCAAATGGATTCTCCATTCGCTCAAGATTCAGTACCACGGATATCAACATCAATATATGAACAGCGATAATAATAATGGCCAATGTGTGAAAGGAGTGGTAGTTCTAATGGTAATCGTGGAAGTAATGATGGAATGACAATGCTGCTGATGACAACAACGATAAAATTAATGGATAGCATTTTCAGGGATGCTGAGGAAAGGATTTCTAGGAGTAACACTGATAGTAATAATGATAATGATACTTGTGATGACAGCAATAATGAAAAGGATAACAACCGAACAACTATAAAATAATAATCTTAGTAATAATGATTATAATTATGATGATAATAATGATGATTATTATGATGATAGTGATAGTAATAATAATAACTGTTATCAGAATAATGGTGATGATAATAATAATGATAATTATCATGATAAATGTAATGATAATAAATGTAATAATGAAAATTACAAATTCATAGTAACAATGATAACAAAACCATTGATTGCTGAGGGTAATTAATAATTACATTATAGATGTTATTACGCGTTTCCTCTAATAGTGGGTTTTGTAAAAGAGTATGACTAGCTGTGTGTGTGTGTGTCTGTGTGTGTGCGTGCGTGCGTGAATGTGCGTGTGTGTGTGTCTGTGTCTGTGTGTGTGTGTGGGTGTGGGTGTGTTTGTGTGTAGGGGTGTGTGTGTCTGTGAACGAGTATGTGTGTGTGTGAATGTGCATGTGTGTGTGTGTGTGTCTGTGAACGAGTATGTGTGTGTGTGAATGTGCATGTGTGTGTGTGTGTGTGTGAATGTATCTGTCTGTATAAACACGTATTCCCTTAACGATAAGAGAAACCCAAAACCAAATAAGCAATATCAGCTCACAATCTCCTTCCGAGAAAACGTAGGATAATCATCTTTAACTTCCGCCACATTGCAGATTTTTCAATTGCACTTTTTGCAATTACGACCCGAAGATTGAGGCCGCCATTCCCTCCGTAATTTAGCGGCCACACTCAGATAACGGCGATCATGTAAAAGTGTGTGCAAATGGTTCCTGGATCCCTTAACTTGCGAGATAATTGCGAGAAAATGCGAGAATATTTTCCGAGCTTATATGAGCTGGGCGGTCACACAACAGCTGTAAAACTTTTACGTCCGGGGAAGAAAGAATTATCTGGCGTGTCTCGCTCTCTCTCGCCTTTCGTACTCCTCTCTTGCTTTGTTTGGTTCTTCTTTTGTTTTTCTCGCTTGGTTTTTCTTGGTCTTCCTCTTCATCACCAGCATTTTTTTTTATCATTATCACCATCATCATTATCATTATCATTATTATTATCACCACCATCACCACTATCATCCTCCTCCTCATCATCATCATTATCAACATCATCAATATTATCAATACCACCACTATCATCATCATCACCACCACCACTATCATCATCACCATCATTATTATCATCACCACCACCTCTATAATCCTCATCACCATCTTCATCATCATCACGATCATCATTATCATCATCACCACCACCACTATTATAATCAGTATCATCATCATCATTATCATCATTATTATCACCACCACCACTATCATCATCATCACCACTGTCACCACCATCATCATCATCACCATCACCATCATACATCAACCTTCACCTTCCTCTCGTCTTCAACTTTTAGATTGCCTTGCTATTTCCACTTGTTTTTCTTTGTCTTTGTCGGAAATTGATATTTATGC
>BOPN01002661.1:16949-19449 GCA_017312705.2 Penaeus japonicus | reverse complement strand
CAAATCACGGAAGACTCGGCGCTGGCTATTCACCGAGGACAACTATGTTACTGGCACATGGTCGCTGAGAGATCGTCTTGTTCTTCTCTTTGTTGTCTTTTGTTCACTTTTGGTTTTTATGTTCGTTTGTGTGTTTGATTGACTGGTTGTTTGTTTATATTTTTTTTTGCTTGTTTGGATGATCCATTGTTTGTTGGCTTGATAAATTGCTTTCGTTTGCTACATTTTATTTCTGTTTATTTGATGGTCTAGTTGCTTTATATCTTTCACTGATTCAGTTCTGTGTTTGTTCCTGTATTTATTGATAGTTAGTGAAATGATAAAGGAATGGTATATTATTAAAGATGCGATCGTAATGATGACAATAGTACAGATAATAATGAAAATTATATACAACAGTAATGATAATACTAATGTTAACGCCTACAGATGAGAAACAACAGCAACAATTAGAAATTGATATTAATATTATCATAATGACAGCAGAAGTAATATAATAATGATAATTGATTATAATGCTATAAATAATAATAACAATCATAATAAGAATAAAAATAACCAGATAATGGTAATGATAAGAATAATGATAATGATAACGATAGTAATAATATGAAAAGATTTATGATGATAATACTGATTGTAATAGAAATGATAATGATGGTATCAATGATGATAATGATACAAATGATAATTAAAATAATGATGGGGATAATGATAATGGTAATAATAATGATGATGGTAATAACATTGATGGTAATGATAATGGTAATAATGATGATAATAACATTAATGATAATTATGGTAATAATAATCATGATAATGAATTTAAAAATTAAGATAATGGTTATAATAATGATAACTGTCACGATGGTAATGATAATGCATATAAGATATAATGGTAATAAAAATAATGATATTAATAATAATACCATGGCTTCCAACAACAAGCGATGATGTAATGTTTATGATAATAATATCAATGATAATAACAATAGTGACAGTAGATATGATTATTATAATAATATTAATGATAATTATAATGATAAGGATAATGATGATGATAAAACAATGATAAAGATGATGAAGGTAGTAATGATAATAATTGTTATGATCATAATAACAATAATAAGTAGTAGACTTAATGATAATCATAGAGAACAAAATTGTTAAAAATGATAATGGCAATAACAACAAGAACGATATTAATGAGAACAATAAAATCAATAATGAAATCAGAAGAATGATGATAATATTAGGAGTAATAAGAATGATGATTATCATATTGATGCTAGTAGTAATGACAATATTGATAGGAATAATACTGATAAAAAATATTGCCTATAATAATGATAATTATGACGACGATGATGATGATGATGATAAAAATGATGATAATGTTGATTAAGATGATGATGAAGTGGTGATGGTGAAAGTGATGGTGAAGATGATGATAATGATTAAGGAATGATTAAGTGACGATGATGGCGATAATGATCATGATGATGATGAGGAGGAGGAGGATAACGATGATGAGAATGCTGACGATCATGATGAAAATGACAATAATATCACCAAATTGCTACAGCAATAATAATAACAACAAGACAACAGCAGCACCGGACAAAAGTCTACCCCGCAGCAGCAGGTGGGTTTGATCGCCATGTTCCCTGAGGTCGCCAAGTGCAGTATATTCCTTGCTATTTATCAAAAGGAAAACGGGCAAGGTACGCGGGTTCCCGGATGAAAGGAAGGTGAAATACGATATCCCTCTTTCTTCTCGTAGAATGTTCCAGATGCCGGACTGAATAGAGAGCTTAAGGAAAGTGTAATATATTCAAGGTATGATTTACTCCGTTGATATACGATGCTTCTCCATTTAAGTGGCATGAGTTCGCATGTAAACTTGCTGGTGAATATAAATACGAATGTTATGATGGCAAGCGCTGTGCCGTGTGGGTGTAGGGGGGGAAAAAGTGAATTGTGATATGTTGCACGTGTGCGTAAGTGCTTGACGGGCATGAGCAGGGAGATATGTGTATATATATATATATATATATATATATATATATATATATATATATATATATATATATATATATATATGGATATTAAAAAAATACCTTATATTTAGTCTGTACATACTTGGCTAGATATATTGACTTGTTTTTGTGTCCATACTCTCTCTCTCTCTCTCTCTCTCTCTCTCTCTCTCTCTCTCTCTCTCTCTCTCTCTCGGCTATAAATCACGCTAGTGAATCATGATTACTTTCCATTTACATGCTCACTTTGACCAGACTGTCTCGATAACCCTCATTAAAAACTTTTACATTTCTCTTTTTTTACATCATCACTAACTCAAGCTTTTTAACTTATTTTCAAAGGCAGGAATGTTTTGACAAAGCATTATCAGATTCATGATAATAAAAATATTCTAGTTTTCAAAGTTAAACTCATGATTTACCACATATGTGTTAAACATTTTAACAGCAAAGATTTTTTT
>BOPN01002661.1:10000-14872 GCA_017312705.2 Penaeus japonicus | reverse complement strand
ATATATATATATATATATATATATATATATATATATATATATACACACATATACGTGTATATTTGCAAACATCTCAACTTGGTTGTAGGTGGTAATTTGATAAAGGTGATGATAATGATAGTAGTAATGGCAATAACAGTGTTAATGGTAAAGATAATGATGATAATGGTAGTAATGGTAACAACAGTGTAATAACAGTGACGAAAGGATAATGACAATTAAAAGAACGATAATGATAATGATAACAGAATATTTGTATGGATAATGTTGAAAATGTTGATAATGGCGATGATGATAATGACTAGAATAACAACAATGATAATGATTATATTTATCATAATAATTCTGTTGATAATGAAAATGGTAATATTAATAATGATTATAATAAAATTGATAATAATAATAATGATGATATTATTAATAATGATAATAACAATAATAATACTGACGTTGATAATAATGATGACCATAATGATATTGATGATTATAACTATAATGATACTAAAATGACTATAATGATAATAATAACAATCATAATAATAATAATAATAATAATAATAATAAATTATAATAATGAAAATGATAATGATAATAATAATGAAAATAATGACAAGAAATAGTTGATAAAAATTATAAGGATAATGACGATGATAATAATGATTATCATAAAAACAACGAATAAGAATTAATAATTTGATCTAAATGTTTTCAAAATAACATGTTATAATAATAATGGTAATTACAACAATTAGGATGGTATCAGGAAGAACTAAAAGGCAAACTGAGTAACAATTGAATATTAAATAGAAACGATTAGAATTAATAGAGCTTGATATGTAGTTTATACTCAATATTTTCCCGTGAGAGACAGCTATGCAAATGGAGTAGCTTTGATACCGATTATTAATATCGAGATAAGAGAATGTATATATTTTCCTTTATTTCCCACCAGTCAACTATTTACTTCTATGATATTTACTCTTTCCATGTTATTTCTTTTCGAAATGTATGTTTGTTTATTCATATTTTGTTTAGCTTTAATTACAAATAATGATAATGATAAACGTAATTAGTATGATTATTTGAGGAATAAATAGGAGCTTAATAAGAATAATATTAATAGTACTAATAGTACCAGCAACACGTGTTAATGAAAATTAAGAAATAAAATAACAAAACCGACAGGCGGACGTGAACATAGCACATACTCACTCCCCTCCCCCTCCCTCTCCCTCCTCCCCCCTTGGCTAGATAATGCATTCACAAGTCGTCCTCAAGGCCCAAGTGGGAGCGTAAATTACAATTCCAGATCTCGCTTCAACTCTCGAGGTGTGATGCAAGAGAGAGGGGGTATTTGGAATGGGAGGGGGGGGAGAGGGGACGGGAGGGGAGGGCAGGGGAAGGATGGGGAGGGGATTTGAGAAGGAATGTGGAGGTGGAGGGAAGGGGAGGTGAAGGGAAGGGGAGGAGGGGGTTGATAAGGAATGTGGGGCGTTTGAGAAGAAATGTGGAGGTGGAGGGAAGGGATGGGGTTTTGAGAAGGAATGTGGAGATGGAGGAAGAGGAGGGGGAGGGGGGGTTGAGAAGGAATGTGGAGGAGTGGAGGGGGAAGGGAAGGGGGTGAGAAAGGAATGTGGAAGAGGTGGGAAGGGGAGGGGTTTGAGAAGGAATGTTGAGATGGAGGGAAGGGGAGGAGGGGGGGTTGAAAAGGAATGTGGAGATGGAGGGAAGGGAGAGGGGGGGTGATAAGGAATGTGGAGGTTGAGAGAGAGGGAGAGGGGTTGATAAGGAATGTGGAGGTGGAGGGGAAGGGGGAGGTGAAGGGAAGGGGAGGGGAGGGGGTTGATAAGTAATGTGGGGTGGAGGGAAGGGGAGAGAGGGGGGGTGATAAGGAATGTGGAGGTTGAGGGAAGGGGAGAGGGGGGTTGAGAAGGAATGTGGAGGTGGAGGGAAGGGGAGGTGAAGGGAAGGGGAGGAGGGGGTTGTTAAGGAATGTGGAGGTGGAGAGAAGGGGAGAGGGGGGGGGTTGATAAGGAATGTGGAGGTGGAGGGAAGGGGAGGGGGGGTTGATAAGGAATGTGGAGGAGGTGGGAAGGGGAGGGGATTTGAGAAGGAATGTGGAGGTGGAGGGAAGGGATGGGGTTTTGAGAAGGAATGTGGAGATGGAGGGAAGAGGAGGGGAGGGGGGGGGTTGAGAAGGAATGTGGAGGTGGAGGGAAGGGGAGGGGGGGGGGGGAGAAGGAATGTGAAGATGGAGGGAAGAGGAGGGGGAGGGGTGAAGGAATGTTGAGATGGAGGGAAGGGGAGGAGGGGGAGGGGTGAGAAGGAATGTTGAGGTGGAGGGAAGGGGAGGAGGGGGGGGGGGGAGAAGGAATATGGAGATGGAGGGAAGGGGAGGAGGGGGGGGGGTGAGAAGGAATATGGAGATGGAGGGAAGGGGAGGAGGGGGGGGTGAGAAGGAATGTGGAGATGGAGGGAAGGGGAGGAGGGGGGGGGTGAGAAGGAATGTTGAAATGGAGGGAAGGGGAGGAGGGGGGGTGAGAAGGAATGTGGAGATGGAGGGAAGGGGAGGAGGGGGGGGGTGAGAAGGAATGTTGAGATGGAGGGAAGGGGAGGAGGAGGGGGGGTGAGAAGGAATGTGGAGATGGAGGGAAGGGGAAGGGTTTTGAGAAGGAATGTCCATCAGTAAGCGGGACTTTGCCTTTAAAGGGTGGTGAGCCTGCCCTATGGATCCCGATTGGTGACTAAGTGAAAATACGAGTAAAATACGTTCACGTGAAGATAAAATATAACACTATTATCGAGGATAATCTTTGATAAAGTTTAAATGTTATGCGTTACGCCATCCGTACGCTAATACTAATTCCCAAGTAGAATTTGAAATGAAACTGTTACATAAGATTCGTATGGTATCGTTACCAATCGGAAAGATTAGATATATGTGATCGGTCGAATCGTATTCCGAACTCTTTTACGGGACGCCATGTTCTCGTTCATTATGCAGTCCATGATACTTCGACACGCTACGTTTGGATTTATTCTTTAATATGGGCAATCATTCCTGTACTATTGGTCTGCAAGGATCTATTTTACGGTAAAAGTCGCTTAGAAAAATGACTTTCATTTTGAATACAAGATATATAAGCTATAATCAATACACTTTTCAGAAGGAAGGTACTATATATATATATATGTGTGTGTGTGTGTGTGTGTGTGTGTGTGTGTTTATATATATATATATATATATATATATATATATATATATATATATATATATATATATATACATATATATAACATAGCATAAAAGATGCATGAAGCATAACATTACACAGTAAAAAAGAAAAGAAAAGAAAAGAAAGAAAGAAAAAACAATTGCAATAATCAATAGCTCGGCGTTGTAAAGCAAGCAAGCAGTTAGGAGGATGGCCAATTGACGGGGGAAAGGACCAATTAAGCCTGCCTGCAAACACAGATACACAAACACATCAACACGCAAGCACACATACACACACACACACATAAACACAATCACACACACACACACACACACACACACACACACACACACAAACACACACACACACACACAAACACAATCACACACACACACACACACACACACACACACACACACACACATACACACACACATTCACACGCAACACACGCGCACATACGCACACAGACGTGCAGGTCATGCTGCTTATCTTGACTCGGCAATGTGTTAATTCTTTAAAGTGTTCGATTAGATTTGGCTGCTGCTGTGTTAGGTTAGGTAAGGCTAGGGTAGACTAAGTCATTCTGGGTTTAACTAGACCAGGAATGATCAGTGTTATCTACATTAATAGTAACAGGATAAGACCCTGTCCTTCCCCTAATTTAAGGATAACGATAAAGGTGATGACAATCAGAAGAATAGTAAGAATAGGAATGGTAAATGCTGCTGATGATGGCAATAATAATGATAGCAAGAACAACAATAATGATAAGGATAATCCTTATAATGACAATACCACTATTACTACCGCTACTACTACTACTACTGTTGATAATAAGAATAGTAATTATAACAATATAAATGATGAGAATCATAATAACGAAAACAATAACAATAAAAATGATGATAATGATAAAAGTAATGTTAATAATAATGCTAATAATAATGACGATAATGATAATACTAATGATGATAATCATAATAATACTAATGCTGAAAAGGAAAATGATTATCAAAATCCTTAATAAAAATGCAAATAATAATTATAATAACAGAAATAATAATCATTGTTGTTATTGTTATTATTATTGATATATCATGATAAATACAATGTAAATAATGATACGATTAATAATGTTAACGCTACCGTTGATGATAATGATTATCATGATTATATCATGTAATAATAAGGATACTAACAATGGTGATGATAATGATATGGATAATGATATCAATAACAATAACCACTATAATGATAATGATTATGATGAGGATCATTACTACCATTCATATAATTGTTATTATTATCATTGTCATTATTATCGACATGATAGTGATGATGATGATGATAATGATGATGTGATGATTATGATGATGATGACTAGGAGAAGAAGAATTATAATATCGAAGCGATAATAATGATACCAACAATAATAACAGCGGAGAGTACTTATTTAACCAAGAAGAAAAATCCTCATAAAGATAAACAACTGTCGAAACAACCCTAGTTCCTTCGTTGTCCAAAGCGAACCAGCCACATGGTTCATACTTGGGTGCTTTCAACGTATTCACAACCACTTTTGTGTGCTCAGTCGCAGCTCCCCTGTTCTCTCCTTAGTACGCCCAGTTTCGCTGTGGGAGTAAAAGTGAAG
>BOPN01002661.1:0-5000 GCA_017312705.2 Penaeus japonicus | reverse complement strand
CAAGCACCACTCAAGATTTTGGATATAGCTATGGTGAATCTGTTATACATGTACTTTCGAAGGGTATGCAGGCAATTGTTAGTATTCATTTTTTGGTATGACTATAATACTCGATGGTCTGTCATTCTTGTCTGGTGATCATAATGAACTCCATTCGGCGCGCGCTCCTCGACGCTTTGACTCCACCAATAGCAGCCGAACTTTGTGTAAACCCTACTATCAGACTTGAGTGAACAGACTATACTATGAACAAAGTCCAGATCAAAAGTCAGGATTCGAACAAGAATACAAATATCGCGATTGGTAGATCACACAAATCACAAATTTAGTGTTTCTAACAAGACCTGGAAAATCTTAACTGGAATCGACCCATTCAAGATATTTATCAAGAAGCTTGTGAGTTTGTAACCAACAAGACTGTGAATATACAACGCTGGCATTCGCCGGGAGAATTCGGCAATGCTCAGTGGATTCCCAAACTTTTCTGTTCACCAAACATGGATTTTTTTTTAACAGATGGTAGAGTGGGATGAGGAATTTAAGGTCCAACTTCAGAAATTTGTGACATTCAATTCATATGTGTAGATCAAGTTCTGAATAAGAGCTAGCAATAGAAGAGATGCTCTTAATATCGATCTTCCTCTATTTAAAGAATATTTGATCTTAATTTGTATTCTGGAGATGGTACATGCAGCATTGAAATAAAAACGATATAATCACACGCAGTACTAGACACCAGAATTTGCAACATCGTCTAATGCTTGTAATTTGCATAAAGTAAGTCTTGTTAAAACAGACTGGCCATTTCCTCACCCAGAAGCAGTTATTAACATTGAGCGGTAAAGTTGAGTCGTTACTGTGTATCAAATAGATAAATGGAATTAATCCAGTTTGTTTACGCCATTATACATATCATATACTACCTGAAGATAACATTCATAATGCTAATAATAATGACAGTGGCAATACTGTTGATTATAAGGGTTCCCAGCAGAGTTTTGGAACGACTCTGGAGGAGTATTTCGCTTGGCAGGTGACCTCATCCCTCAGGCAAGGACCGGCGCTGGCGTCTGAATCGGCGCTTTAAACAAAACGCATCGGTGTGCACCTTTCCAGCTGTCTTATTGACCTTGAACCAAATAATTTTGTTGGGAAAATAAAGTTGGACACGAATCCCTCCCCACAGGACATTAGGAAAAAAGAAACACTCTGAGCTGTAGGCACAGGTTTCCTTCCTCGTAGCCATCTCTTCATGGTTGTTTGTTTTTCATTACGGATAAATATTTTTGTTCAATATAAGGTTACGAAAATAAATTGATACGAAAAAATAGCTTTTGTCCTCCAACGACACTGTTTTACATCTGATAGTCTGAATATGAAGATGATGACATGCTCAAATGTATAATTTTAGTCCATTACAAAATTGAGAAAGCCCGTCAGTTATAAGCCTCAGATGATTATAACACAACCCAAGACAAGTATCGAAATGACGCAATGAAAAAGAATTGCACGCATGACGCTCCCTCCCTCTAGACAGTTGCGAATACATATAAAAAATAATGAAGTTCATTGAAGTTGCATCATCAATATGAAGAGGATCAGTTTTCCCTCTATTGTAAAAAAAAAAAAAAAAAAAACTATGACTATGCACTATGAATAACCAGTATCAGCAAAGTCGAAGTTTTCTTGGTAAAAAGTGACATTTCAGCCCCATGAATCAAATTGAATAATAGAATAGATGCCAGAGCCACGGAATTTGGTTCAATAGCAGTTAAAAATCGATGAGAGCTCAGGAAATTAGAGGGAATGTAGCTGGAACCTCAGCTTTTTTTTCACTTGTCCATCTGAAGATGAAGCTAAGAAAAATGATTGCCTTATACACATAATATATATATATATATATAGTTCCCTTTATCACTCTATAGAAAATAAAAATCATTTAAGATTAATACACATCATTTGGCTCTGGTAAAATGATAAATGCCTTAAAATTTCTCGCCTTTGCTCTCGCATGAAATAGACAAACTTCCTATGTCATGTTTTATATCTTTTCTTTTCTATTTCTCATTCAAATTTGATCATTTTTCTTATGACTGATCTGTTAATTTCGATACCACGAATAATTATATCGGCAATTACGGTAATGATAAACAAGAAAATAATAATAATAACAATAATGATAATGATTATAATATAGATGATAAAAATACTAATAGATAAATCATAATTATTACCATCAAAATTTATATCAATATTGATGATAATACTAATATCAATATGATGACTAAAATTTTGTAATGATAGCTTGTTAATAGTATTTCCAGCAATGATATTACTGGGAATCGTAGTTAATAAAAATATGTAATCACTCGTCATATTCACCGCAAGTTCAATATTTTCCATATATATATATATATATATATATATATATACATGCAACCCTCCTGGACAACGGGTTTTTGCCAGCCGAATTACCTATGTGGTCCTTCTAATATCTGAGAATTTGTGTTAGTATCATTAGAAAGGATAACAATACTACAATCCATAATCATAAATACTACTAATTATAGCTTAAATAACAATATAATAGCAAGAGTTTATTATTGAAAACACGCCTTCAGGATCTAGGAATGTCAATAAATTGTCACCATGTAAGCCCAATAAGGAGCCTTTTTTTTCTATCAATTCCCGAAACCTACCAAAGTTGACGACTTTCATTTAGCGTGTGTTGGAGGAGTATCCATCTTATCACATTGCAAACCTGACACTCGACCGTATGGCCATTCCTGAACACTACCTGGAAGTCCTTTGTAAATGCAACAGTCTACTTAACTTTCACCATGGAAGAAGAACATGACCTCGATGACTTGAGCATCCGTGAGGAATATGATTAAGATATTACAGAATCAAGTGTAACTGAAAATGAAGATCTGTTTGACACAGTCAATGATGAAAAGTGGTTCCAAATCCGCAATGATAATGAAGGACCATGCCCTGTTCTCTTCACTGCAGTGCCAGGCGCCCAAAATGTACCTGTAAATGCAAGACAACTAACGGATTATTTCAATCTGCTCTTTACCATTGATTTGTTTCAACAAAATTTACCTTGAAACTAACCTGTCGGCAGTTTGTCACTAAAACTGATGTCTATTTAGCAAACTACCTAGAGTCCTGGGTACAGGATTTTTGCGGTATATGCTTCAATATGTGGCTTACACATAAACCGTCAATAGAAAGCTATTGGTCAACAAAGAAACCATACCTTAATACACCGTGGTTCCGGCACCACAACGTTCCAGCTTCTTCTGAAATTCTTGCATGTCAGCGATAATGAGCAAGACAGTCATGGTAATGTTCGCTACAAAATTAGCCCGTCATATACCACTTTAACAGTTGCTTTTCCTGGTACTATCATACTTGGCGAGAGCATGATGGGATTCAAGGGAGAGACACCCAGGCTAACGCAATGCATGCCAAACAAGCACCACTCAAGATTTTGGACCAAGCTATGGTGAATCTGTGACCTTATACATGTACTTTCGAAGGGTATACAGTATCCATTTCTTGGTGGTATGATCAAAATGAACTCCATTCGGCGCGCGCTCCTCGACGCTTTGACTCCACCAATAGCAGCCGAACTATCAGACTTGAGTGAACAGACTATACTATGAACAAATCCCAGATCAAAAGTCAGGATTCGAACAAGAATACAAATATTGCAAGATTGATAGATCACACAAATCACAAATTTAGTGTTTGTAACAAGACCTGGAAAATCTTAACTGGAATCGACCCATTCAAGATATTTATCAAGAAACCTATGAGTTTGCAACCAGCAAGATTGTGAATATACAACGCTGGCATTCGCCGGGAGAATTCGGCAATGCTCAGTGGAATGCCAAACTTTTCTGTTCACCAAACATGGATTTTTTTTAACAGATGGTAGAGTGGGATGAGGAATTTAAGGTCCAACTTCAGACATTTGTGACATTCAATTCATATGTGTAGATCAAGTTCTGAATAAGAGCTAGCAATAGAAGAGATGCCCTTAATATCGATCTTACTCTATTTAAAGAATATTTGATCTTAAATTGTATTCTGGAGATGGTACATGCAGCATTGAAATAAAAACGATATAATCACACGCAGTACTAGACACCAGAATTTGCAACATCGTCTACTGCTTGTAATTTGCATAAAGTAAGTCTTGTTAAAACAGACTGGCTATTTCCTCACCCAGAAGCAGTTATTAGCATTGAGCGGTAAAGTTGAGTCGTAACTGTGTATCAAATAGATAAATGGAATTAATCCAGTTTGTTTACGCGATTATACATATCATATACTACCTTAAGATAACATTCATAATGCTAATAATAATGACAGTGACAATGCTGTTGATAATAAGGTTTCCCAGCAGAGTTTTGGAACGACTCTTGAGGAGTATTTCGCTTGGCAGATGACCTCATCCCTCAGGCGAGGACCGGCGCTGGCGTCTGAATCGGCGCTTTAAACAAAACGCATCGGTGCGCACCTTTCCAGCTGTCTTATTGACCTTGAACCAAATAATTTTGTAGGGAAAATAAAGTTGGACACGAATCCCTCCCCACAGGACATTAGGAAAAAAGAAACACTCTGAGCTGTAGCCATCTCTTCATGGTTGTTTGTTTTTCATTACGGATATATATTTTTGTTCATTATAAGGTTACGAAAGTAAATTGATACGAAAAAATAGCTTTTGTCCTCCAACGACACTGTTTTACATCTGATAGACTGAATATGAAGATGATGGCATGCTCAAATGTATAATTTTAGCCCATTACAAAATTGAGAAAGCCCGTCAGTTATAAGCCTCAGATAATTATAACACGACCCAAGACAAGTATCGAAATGACGCAATGAAAAAGAATTGCACGCATGACGCTCCCTCCCTCTAGACAGTTGCGAATACATATAAAAAATAATGAAGTTCAGTGAAGTTGTATCATCAATATGAAGAGGAT
>BOPN01002660.1:170970-175970 GCA_017312705.2 Penaeus japonicus | reverse complement strand
TATATATATATATATATATATATATATATATATATATATATATATATATATATACATAAATATATATGTATATATATATAATATATGTATATATATACATATCTATCTATCTATCTATATATATACATATATATATTATATATCTACATACATATGTATATATACATATATATATACATACATACATATATGCATATATATATATATATATATATATATATATATATATATATATATATATATATATATATATATACTGTATATACATACTGTACATATATATGTATGTATGCACACACACACACACACACACACAAACACACACACACACATACACAAACACAAACACAAACACAGACAAACACAGACACACACACACACACACACACGCACACACACACACACACACACACACACACACACACACACACACATATATATATATATATATATATATATATATATATATATATATATATATATCTTCTTCTTCTTCTTCTCAGCTTGTTAGGGTCCATAGTTGGACATAAGCCTTCCCCAATTCTTTCCATCTTTGCCGATCCAGCGCTATTCTGTGCCAGTTCTTCTAGTTGCTTTGGGGTAGTGGCATTCTTGCTGCACATCACACCTACCCCTCGAATTTCTTCTTGTATGTGATGCTGGTTGAGCCTTGATATTCCGCTGACTCAACAGGAACGGCCGGTAATCTTTGATGGTTTAAATTCATTGAGAAGTGATAGGCCTAACCCACCGAGCGCTGGCCCAATGCGAATTGGCGGGTGATCAGTTCTTCGTCTGGCGTCTCAGAAGAAGCCTCTCCAACTTCATTGAACGAACTTGGTACAGCCTCCTTCCTCATTGATCGCACGCAAGCCTCTGCACCGCGGCAAGGTGATTGATCGTAACAAAGGATATATATATACAGTATATGTATATATATATATATATATATATATATATATATATATATATATATATGTGTGTGTGTATATATATACATATATATATATATATATATATATATACACACACACACACACACATATATATATATATATGTGTGTGTGCGTATGTATGTATGTATGTGTTTGTGATTCCATGTGTATATATGTATGATATCTAAAAGTGTCTAGCAATACTGACATTGATAGCATGTTCTCTGCCAGCAAAAGCCTTGAGGGGCTTCAGTCTCTCTCAAAGTCTTTTCTCCAAGTTTCCTTGTTGTTGTTGATGAGTTCTGTGTCGTTAACCGTTACGCCGAAATATTGTTATGGGTCTCAGATACCTAGCTTGTTTATATGAAGCTCT
The DNA here is from genome assembly GCA_017312705.2 of Penaeus japonicus. Taxonomy (NCBI): domain Eukaryota; kingdom Metazoa; phylum Arthropoda; class Malacostraca; order Decapoda; family Penaeidae; genus Penaeus; species Penaeus japonicus. The sequence goes on along the minus strand of BOPN01002660.1, from coordinate 174,662 downwards.
TGTAACGTGCGGAGATTAAGTACCTTGCTTATCAAGATTATCAAAACTGTTGCATTTTCGATTTAACGCAAAATCATCAGTGCAGCAAGTCATAGAATCATACCTTCAATTTATATATCAAATGATATACTGTGCATGAGGATAGTCAATAACATAGGTCTAAGAACACCGCCTTCAGGTGTGCTAATCCCAAAGACTTAAATAGATATCTTAACCTCCATCGAAGAGAACAAGGAGAGCTGATCGACAGATAATCTTGAATCCAAGTTCAAAACTTACCTTGAATGCCAAAGTTAGCTAAATGCTACATCAAAGGCAGCTCTCAGATGAATAGATCAAGTTTATGTTTATACACATCTGGGTTTGAGATCATCTACCATATGTGCGATATATCAGCCTTCTCCCATTATATTCTCTCAAGCATTTTGTAGGAATTCAAGGAAATGTGAAAGTAAAGGAAATCATGCAAATTATTTTTTCGAAACAGAATGATAATGTTGATAAAAAATGATGGTAATGTGATAATGATAATGATGATGATGATGATAATAGTAATGAGAGTAATGGTAATGATGGTAATAAAAATAGTAATGACAATAATAATAATGATAATTGCAACAATAATGATGATTATAATAATGATAAGACCTATAATAACAATGATAAAGATAACAGCAAATGTAAAAATATAAACAATGATGATGATGGCGGTGGTGATGATGAAAATGATAATAAGTAATACGTGCATGACGCATATCATTACTAACACCCTCTATGACATAGATCTATTCATATGAACTCATTTATTCACATAGAAATGAATCAGCTAATATGTTTAATGAAGAGTAAATGTGGTCTTTGTCCACTAATAATCTATGCAGATTGATGTAAAATCTGATGAGCAGTTTGCGGGTCGGGCGAGCAAGGGCGGCAGCTGCTGCTCTCTGACACGGACGATGCTGCTCCTCCCACTGGGGCTGATGCTGCCAGGGGGGAACGCATACGCACACGCGCATGGACTCACGCACACACACACACACACACACACACACACACACACACACACACACACACACACACACACACACACACACATATATATATATATATATATATATATATATATATATATATATATATATATATATATATATATATATATAAGTGTGTACGTGTGAGTTAGTTTATATGCATAAGTATGTCTGTATTCAAACATAATACCTCTTTTCTTTATTGCTATTTAATTTCTCTGTTGATAATTACGTTTCATATTTTCATTTTTTATCTTTTTCCTTTTTTCTCTTTTTACTTTGTCATTGTTTTTTTTTCATTTTCTTTCTTTCTTCGGTGCTGAACATATTTCAACAAAGTCAGTGATGGAGTTGCATTACAGATACACAGATCAAAGGATAAAGTGGCTCGCACTTCAACAGGATTAATCAGAAAAAGATTTTTTGTGAGTGATGTCTTCGGATGTGCATTAAAGTGCTCTCTCTCTCTCTTTTTGTCCTCTCTCTCTCTCTCTCTTTGTTAATCTCTTTCTTTCTCTTTCTCTCCCTCAATCTCTATCTTTCTCTTTCTCTCTCTCTCTGCCAATCTCTTTCTTTCCCTCTCTCTCTTTGTCAATCTCTATCTTTCTCTTTCTCTCTCTCTCTGCCAATCTCTTTCTTCCCCTCTCTCTCTTTGTCAATCTCTATCTTTCTCTTTCTCTCTCGCTCTGCCAATCTCTTTCTTTCTCTCTCTCTCTTTGTCAATCTCTATCTTTCTCTTTCTCTCTCTCTCTCTGCCAATCTCTTTTTTTCCCTCTCTCTCTCTGTCAATCTCTATCTTTCTCTTTCTCTCTCTCTCTGCCAATCTCTTTCTTTCTCTCTCTCTCAATCAGTTATGTGTGTGTTTTGGGGACCGTTTTGTTTTACGTGTTTATGTGTTTAGGCTAAGGTGACAGAGAGAGAGAGAGAGAGAGAAAGAGAGATCCAAGAAACGAAGAAAACAAGGAAAAGGATTAGACAGAAATGATGATCCCACGCCTAATCCCTTCCGGCACATAAGGACGAGCTCAGGAACACACACTTCAAATCTCCAATCCCTGCTCCCTCTCACCCTATAATACATCCCCATTCCCAGACCCCATATATACACACACTCCCCCCTCCTCCTACCCTTCCCCTCCCCTTCCCTCTCCCTCCCCCTCCCCTTTACCTTCTCCTAATAACCTACACCCCTCCCACCCAACCCCCCCGACCATATACCCCTACATCTCCCTCCCCATCCCCTCCTTTCCCTCCCGCTCCCCTCCTCCCCTTCCCCCTCCCCATCCGCTCCCCTCCTTTCCCTCCCCCTCCCCCTCCCGCTCCCCTCCTCCCCCTCCCCATCCGCTCCCCCCCTCCCTCCCCATCCCCTCCTCCCCATCCCGCTCCCCTTCCTCCCCCTCCCCACAGCCATTTCTTGAGCTCACAATCAGAACTTGGACTCGCGGGCCATTAATCAGGAGAAGGTATTGCCCAAGTGCGCTCTGATCCCATAAAACCGATGAGCCTCTCTCTCAGCGCCGGCTAAGGAGCATCTGATCCTCAACAGGAGCACGGTATGACCTTTCTCTCTCTGTATGTGTGTATATACGTATGCATATATATATATATATATATATATATATATATATATATATATATATATATTTATATATATATATATATATATATATATATACATACACACACACACACACACACACACACACACACACACACACACACACACACACACACACACACACACACACACACACACACATATAAATATATATATATATATATATATATATATATATATATACATATATATATATATATATATATATATATATATATATATATATATATATATATATATATATATATATATATATATATATATAAACACACATGTGCGTGTGCATGTGCGTGTACGCGTGGTTTTGTGAGTACATACGCATAGACATAAATATATAAACACCTCTTTTTCTCTCTCCCTCTGATTTTCTTTTGTACTCACTTTCTTTCTCATTCCCTTCCCGTCTCCACTGAAGAGAAAATGGAGAGAACAAGGCAAGTCGATGGACGAAGATTAAGAGAGAGAGAGAGAAAGAGAGAGAGGAGAGAGAGAGAGAGAGAGAGAGAGAGAGAGAGAGAGAGAGAGAGAGTAAATGAGAAAGAGAGAGAGAAGACAAAAAGACCAGAAAAAAGAGAGAAGACAGAAAGATCAAAAGTAAAAAGGAGAGAAGACAATGAAATAGCGAAAAAAAAGACAAAAAAAAAAAAAAAAAAAAAAAAAAACGAAAGAGAAAGACCGAAAGAGAGAAAGAGAAAGACAGAAAGGGAAAACAAAGTAATCTTGCTCGGCCTGTTCTTTGGGCCAAAACATACGGCATTAACCAACCATTAACGCGGCCGAGAGACCCACCAGATGGCCCAGTTCACAGCTGGCCCACCCAAGGAAGGGTGGAGGGGGAGGGAGGGCACGTGGGGGCAAGGGGAGGGGGAGGGGGAGGGCACGTGGGGGCAAGGGGGGTTGGAGGGAGGGCACGTGGGGGCAAGGGGAAGGGCAGGGCAGGTATATGTGGAGGGAGGGTGGGAGGGAGGGAGGGAGGTAGGAGAGGAGAGGGGGAGGGGGAGGGAAGAAGGAGGGATGTGTAAAGGTGTGTAGTGAGGGTGAGC
>BOPN01002660.1:158470-163470 GCA_017312705.2 Penaeus japonicus | reverse complement strand
ATTGCAACTCAATAACTTCGTATCAACAAGATAACCAGGTGTAATATAACAGCAGGAGGAACAATGAACAAACGCTCCGTGTTTGCCAGCAGTCTAGGTTCCCAGTCCGTTGCGGAATGGCGAATCTATAATCGAATGTATAATCCGACTGGTCATATGTTCGGCCCAAGATGAGGCGGGAGGCTGGGCTGGGCGTCTGGTATGGGCCTACCTCATGAGGGGATCAGATCCTCTCGCAGTGCGCTTCCCGCTGCGCTCTTTTTTGAGTTCAGCAGGGCGTGGCTCCGGACTCGCGCTTCTTAGAGGAAAGTTGGAGGTTAGTGCAAAAGGCTCTTACTATAAGAGACTATTATAATGTAGTGCTATTTGTTAAGGAACGACCACGCCACTTGGTAAAGAAAAGGATTTCACTATCGACATGTAATACAATGTTCATATACAATAATCGTAAAGCACAGACATGTTTCTTAAGTACTCATGCATTCCAACGTAAACAAAGTGTGAGTGATGAGTCTGTAACTATCTGTTATCGCTGTCCCTCGCAAGAGCGGAGTGCGAATAATGGAGCTATGGGAGGGGGAGGGAAGGCGCTCCGAGAGGGAGGCCTTCTGTGCAGACACCAAACAGCCAATGACCGCGCACAACACGACTAAGGGAATGTAATTTGGTAATCAACTATGCCTGGTGTAGCGCCCGTCGACCGCCTCCTCCTTCTCTTGCTTGAGGCGCCAGGGACCGCGGCAGGCAGCACCATGCACGTGGGCGTCCCTCGGGCATGCACTAACTTAAGCCAGGATATGACACGCACACACACGCGCATATACACGGATCTGTCGTCGCAGCAAAGGAGCCACAGGTAGAAGACACAAGCCACACTGCTCGACAGATTGGATTCGTTGATGCAGTTTCGGGAATAAATGGCGAGAAGGACGTGATTTCAGATGTCATTCAATGTGTAATGTCAGAGGAAATGACCTGGGAAGCCAAAATGATGTCGGGTCAAGAAGACCCAGAGTTCGTGGGACTCCACGAGGAGACTCTTCAGTGGAGGTCACTATCTACACCGCTATCACTGTCTATAATTATTATGAACATGAATATCAAAAATAAGCGGGTCCACACCACCGGATCGCGGGCAACGTGTTGAGGGCGAGTCACGCGAGCGGCATCTGCTCGCCACCGCACAGGTCGTTATCACAGGTCGTGGCTCTGGTCGTCTCGTAAAATTCCTGCTCGAAAAAAGGGTCAAACGGATGCTCAGGTTGTCATATTTCTCACCCTCGAACTCTATGACTTACGCACAAGTAACAACCTTAATGCTTGGCCGACGACTGTTGCGTGACGTCATCTGGCCCATAATCCTCACCGAGAACCAGAAGACTTGAGTGACTCTACGCTAATTTTCTTCCTTATTCGATGCAATGGAAAGTTTAGAAAAAAAGAACTGTGCTATTGCGTCTACTAGGTTTACGTAGGACCACAATGTAGCTACATTTTTAGATTACTAGAAATAAAAAAAAAAACACTAAAGAGTGTCCTTTAATTTTCCCTCTTGATTAATATCTCATAAATTCAAACGCTTTTTGGACATTCTAAGTATATATTTGACACAAAGATTCAGGTTTCGTTTTATATAACTATTGGAAACTTAGCATAATTCCTCTACGTCTTTTGGGTTTAAAGAATATATACGAAAGCAGAGCAAGCTTATGGGACGTGAAGTCAAACGCGATTCCTGTCTTTAGTATATAAACTTTGATTACAGTTCGTCTGCCTTTCATCCGTACTAGAAGAAAAAAATGCACACACACACACACACACACACACACACACACACACACACACACAAACACACATATTGATACATATATATTCATATAAAAGTATAAGTATGTGTGAGTGTGTGTGTACACGTATATATTTTTATATATTCATGCATATATATATATATATATATATATATATATATATATATATATATATACATACATACATATATATANCACACACACAAACACACACGCACACACTCAAACACACTCACACGCGAGCGGGCGTTTACATGAATGTACACCTCTACACAAAAGCACACAGGGAAGCAATAAAAAGTGCATTCAGTTGCCATGATAACGAAACAGTCAGCCCACTACTCTGCTGTACAAAACTTTAATCCCGCACATCGACACGACACTCCTTCGCGCCCCTTGTCCTCCTTTTCCCACATCACAACTTAAGTAATTAATCAACATCGTTACGAAGAAGAAGCAGGATACACAGTATCCAAGAGCCCTTCGAGGACGCCGTCGGAGGTCTTCCTGTGTCGCCTTAGCGCCCACCGCCGCGCCGTCGCCAGGCGTCTGTGGCAACTGCGCTTTCCCCGAAGGACTTCCTCGATGTCCCCGTGGGCGCGATGGGGGTCTGGAGGAAGCCAGTCCTGCTGAGTGAGAGGCTAGAGTCCTCCTCCTCCTCCTCCTCCTGCTGGCGGGGAGGCATCACCACCCTGATGACAAGGGGACCGGTGCCGCCTCGCTCGAAGCGTCCTCCGGGGCCTGGCGCTGCCCTTCCTCCTTCCGGGCACCACCGGCTTCGGCGCCGTTGAAGGGCGGTCCCGCGGCTCAGTGGTGCAACGCCGCCAACGCCGCGACCAGCAGAAGCAGGAGGAGCAGGCTGGGGGGAGCGCCGGAGGTCGGAGAGCTATTCACTGTTGGCAAGAGAGGAAGGAGGCCGTGAGAGTCATATCGCAACGCAAATATTTATTTATTTATTTTTCATTATCTAACATCTTCCAAAAGGAGAAAAAGAGAAGAAAATTCATCAGCCACCGTCTGTATGAACGTGATAAAGCTCATTAGGTGCAGATATTACAACATCCACTCTGTCGGGGCTCTCTGGGTTGTGTGGGTGACTTCAGAATGGATTTAATTTATCAAATGATTGACGTTCTATTCCGGAATGGCATTTGATCAGATTTCTTAACATGGCGAGACTGTGGTTGTTGTGATGAACTAGATAAATTTCTTAACAGATCCTGTTAATATTGTCTTGATTTGTAATATACTTATTGTGATTACTTATTATCATTATTATTTGTAGGATAATGATGATAATGATAACTTTGATAATGTTAATAATGATAACTGTATTGATAGTAATGTGAATAATAATGATAATGATGATAATGATAAAACATGAGATGAGATGATAATTCTCATAGTATGATAAAGATAATGATAATGATGATAATGATAAGAATGATAATGATACTAATCAATAATGATTATAATGATAATGATAAAAATCATAACAATGATTATTTTGATAACAATAATGATGATGATAATAATGATGATGATGACGATAGTAGTAATGATAATAATAATAATAATGATGATGATAATAGTGATAGTAATAATAATAATGATAATAATCGTGATAGTAATAATAATGATAATACTGCTAATAATAATAATAATAATTTAATAATAATAATAATGATAATAATAGCAAAAATAATAATGATAATAATAATGATAATGATGATGAGAATAATAACAATGATAATGCTAATGATAATAATAATAATTATGATAATAATGATAATCATATTAATGATAATAATAATAATGATAATAATAATAAGATAGATAGATAGATAGATAGATAGATAGATAGATAGATAGATAGATAGATAGATAGATAGATAGATAGATAGATAGATAGATAGAAAGATAGATAGATAGATAGAAAGATAGATAGAGAAAGAGAGAGAGAAAGAGAGATAGAGAGAGAGAGCAGAGAAGAGAGAAAGAGAGCAAAAGAGAGAGAGAGCAGAGAAGAGAGAGAGAAAGAGAGCAGAGAACAGAAAAAGAGAGAAAGAAAGAAAGAGAGAAAAGAAAGAAAGAAAGAAAGAAAGAGATAAAGAGTAGCTTGCAAAAATCCTCCTCCCTCACCGCTTATCTGCGAGTCCTTCCTCTCCAGCACCAAGGGCTTCTGCGTGCTGTCCTCCACCTGCAGGAAGTCCTGGTCGGTGCGTGTGTAGAGCGCCTCGACGGTGGCGGTGCAGCGGAGGTTGATGAGGCCACGTGAGAAGTGGTGGTCTCGCAATTGCAGCCTCAACTCCGTGATTGTCGTTTCCAGGCCGTCGGGGTGGCGCACTGGAGGGTAGGTGAAGGTGTTCTTGCGCGGCACCTGTGGGGAAAGGGGCGTTCTCAGCTGTGGCTCTCTTTGTCTCTGTCTCTTTCTCTCCTTCTCTCTTTCTCTCTGTCTCTCTCTCTCTTAGCCTCTCTCTCTCTCTCTCTCTCTCTCTCTCTCTTTCTCTTTATTATTCTCTCTCTCTTTTACTTATCCTCTTTCCTTTTCTCTTTCTCTCTCTCTTTCTCTCTCTCTCTCTTTCTCTCTCTCTCTCTCTCTCTCTCTCTCTCTCTCTCTCTCTCTCTCTCTCTCTCTCTCTCTCTCTCTCTCTCTCTCTCTCTCTCTCTCTCTCTCTCTCTCTCTCTCTCTCTCTCTCTCTCTCTCTCTCTCTCTCTCTCTCTCTCTCTCTCTCTCTCTCTCTCTCTCTCTCTCTCTCTCTCCTATTTCTTCGTCTCCCCCCCCACCCTCTCTTTCAGACTTTTTTATTTAATACCTTTTTTGTCTTCATTATTCAAGTTGTAACCATCGTAGGATCTGTCTAACTAATCCTCGCGTTTATATTGATAACTCTGGATATAAGATACGTCAGTTGAAGAAATGAAGGAAAAAATCCCCCCAGGGTCGTCAACGGCTATGGACCTCTTTATCTCTTTCTGTCTTTCGCTCTCTCTCTCTCTCTCTCTCTCTCTCTCTCTCTCTCTCTCTCTCTCTCTCTCTCTCTCTCTCTCTCTCTCTCTCTCTCTCTCTCTCTCCCTCTGTCTTTCTGTCTCCGTGTATCTCAATGTCTCTCTCTGTGTCTCTCTCTCATTCTGGCTCTGTCTCTCTCTCATTCTGGCTCCGTCTCTCTCTGGAAGTCTGTCTATCTGCGT
>BOPN01002660.1:143470-150970 GCA_017312705.2 Penaeus japonicus | reverse complement strand
GTTTTGCGGAGTCCAAATAATGAACCTAGTTTTAGCGGAAACGTTTTAGGAGAAAAAAACTGCAAAAAAATTGAGCTGTTGAATTCATAAATTCTTTTTAGATCTGTTAGTTTTTTTCAGTACAAATAAACTCGCACAAAAAATAGGAGACAATTGCATCCTGGAGTATATTCGCTTACTCTAAACTAACATTGTAGATTAACCTTTCTTTGCAATATATGATCAGTATATGTATGTATATTTATATATTTATATATTTACGTACGTACGGACGTGTGTATGTATGTATCTCTGTATGTATGTATATATGTATGTATGTATGTATGTATGTATGTATGTATGTATGTATATCTGTATGTATGTATGTATTTATATTTGAAAGAATTAATGTCTCTATGTATTGGTTTACGTATAGATATGCATTTATACACATGTATATACAATATATATTTGTAAGTACAAATACACTATGTACTTACGTATTTATGTATTCATTACATAGAAGAATTTTCGAGTATGAATGTATTCACGCTTTAAAAGGCAAGCAACGTGGGCACGTGATCGAAGCTGAGATAAATCAACCAAACGTTTTCTCCCTTGTTTTCTCCCTGCAATCACAGAAACTTATAAGCCTGCAATAACCGCAGAGATATTAATGAGAGCGCCCGGCCTGGCAGTCGGTGCGAGCCTGGCCACCTGGCGGAGGCTGGGCGCTGTGACTCACTTACTCTCTTTCGTCCTGCCCTCCCCTCTCTCTCTTGGCCTCTCTTATTTTCTCTCTCATTCTCTCTCTCCCTCTCTCTTACTCTTTCTGGCTCTTTCTCACTCACACTCTCTTTCTCTACCTGCTTCTCTCTCTCTTTCTCTCGCTTTCAGTCTCTCTCTCTCTCTCTCTCTCCCTGCTTCTCTCCCTCTCTCTCTTTCTTTCCCTGCTTCTTTCTCTCTCTCTCTCTCTCTCTCTCTCTCTCTCTCTCTCTCTCTCTCTCTCTCTGTCTCTCAGTCACACTCTCTCTCTCCCTCTCTCTTTCTCTCTACCTCCCTTTCTCCTTATCCGTCTGTCTCTGTCTCACTCTTTTTTTCTCTCTCTTCCCTTCATCCTTCACCTCTCTCTCTCTTTCTCTTATTTCCCCTGTACTTCTCCCTACTCTGCCCTCTATCTTTCCTTAATTTACCCTCTAACTAACTTCGCTCCCTTTCTACCTATCAATCTGTTTTTTGCTCATTCTCTCATTGCCCCACAACTTTTGAACACACTTTTTTCCACCTCAAGATACTCACCTCTTCTTCACTTTCCTCCCTTCCCCTCCCTTCCTCTTCCATCCCCCCCACTCTTCTATTTCCCTTTCATCCTCTCTACTCTCATTTTCCTTTCCTCTCTTCCAGGCACCCTTTCTCTTCGCTCCCTCCCGACCACCTTTTCACTTTCTCACTTTAGCTCCCCGATTCTCCCTTTTCTCTCTCTTACCCTCCCTTCCTCTCCCATCCCCCCTCTCTTCTAATCCCCTTTCATCCTCTCTACTCTCATTTTCCTTTCCTCTCTTCCAGGTACCCTTTCTCTTTGCACTCTCACCTTTCTCACTTTAGCTCCCCAATTCTCCCTTTTCTTTTCCCTTCTTTATACCTTTTGGCGTCTTACCTCTTTCTTGTTGATGGACCATTTGATAGTCGCCGCAGGGTGAGATCGTCCAGCAGTACAGTTGGCTCGGAGGATGTCGCCGCTGACGTATTTGTCCTTCACACCGCTTATCTTGGGGACCTCCGTCGGTAACTCTGCGGAGAAATAGCGCCGGATTTCACTTACTTTCGTCATTTCACAGAGATGTAAATGTCAGATTTGGTTAGGAAAGTTTTCTTCGAATGTGATTATATATATTATAAAATTGCAGGTGAGCGTGTCCGATTCCATAGATTTTTCACAATTTCTCTATTTTTTTGGTAGAGTGTATGTGTTTGAGCTGGTATATATATATATATATATATATATATATATATATATGTAGAGAGAGAGAGAAAGAGAGAGAGAGAGAGACAGAGAGAGACAAAGAGAGACATAGAGACAGAGGGAGAGAGATAGATATAGAACGAGATTGAGAAAGCGAGATAGAGGGATACAAGTAGAAGGACACATGTAAATACAACAAGGAGAAACACGAATGCATTTTAGGGCAAAGATAAACAAGTGTAGGACGTGTAAAAAGTAAAACGTTTGCGTAAACACAATACAAAATGTTTTGCGGAGTCCAAATAATGAACCTAGTTTTAGCGGAAACGTTTTAGGAGAAAAAAACTGCAAAAAAATTGAGCTGTTGAATTCATAAATTCTTTTTAGATCTGTTAGTTTTTTTCAGTACAAATAAACTCGCACAAAAAATAGGAGACAATTGCATCCTGGAGTATATTCGCTTACTCTAAACTAACATTGTAGATTAACCTTTCTTTGCATTATATGATCAGTATATGTAAGTATATTTATATATTTATATATTTATATATTTACGTACGTACGGACGTGCGGACGTAACTATGTATGTATGTATGTATATGTTTATATGCATGCATGTGTGAATATATGTATTTATGTATGAATATATATATATATATATATATATATATATATATATATATATATATAGATAGATAGATAGATAGATATGTGTGTGTGTGTGTGTGTGTGTGTGTGTGTGTGTGTGTGTGTGTGTGTGTGTGTGTGTGTATGTGTGTGTGTATGTATGTATGTATGTATGTATGTATGTCTGTATGTATGTATATTTATATTTGAAAGAATGAATGGGCTCTATGTATTGGTTTATGTATACATGCATTGGCACACATGTGTTGATACAGTATATATTTGTGTTAACAACATAATGGTGTACTTGCACATTTATGTATTCATTACATGGAAATACTGAGTATGAATGTATTCACGTTTTAAAAGGCAAGCAACGTGGGGTGTCGCATCGAAGCTGAGATAAATCAACCAAACGTTCTTCCTTGTTTTCTCCCTGCAATCACAGAAACTTATAAGCCTGCAATAACCGTGAGATATTAAATGAGATACCTGCTCTTGGGTAGTTGGCAGAGTCTGGCCACCTAAGGAGGTGCTGGCATGTGACTCACTTACTCTCTTTCGTCCTGCCCTCCCCTCTCTCTCTTGGCCTCTCTTATTTTCTCTCTCATTCTCTCTCTCCCTCTCTCTTACTCTTTCTGGCTCTTTCTCACTCACACTCTCTTTCTCTACCTGCTTCTCTCTATCTTTCTCTCGCTTTCAGTCTCTCTCTCTCTCTCTCTCCTTCTCTCTCTCTCTCTCTCTCTCTCTCTCCCTCTCTCTCTCTCTCTCTCTCTCTCTCTCTCTCTCTCTCTCTCTCTCTCTCTCTCTCTCTCTCTCTCTCTCTCTCTCTCTCTCAGTCACACACTCTCTCTCCTCCTCTCTTTCTGCCTCCTTTTCTTATCCGTCTGTCTCTGTCTCTGTTCTCTTTTTTTCTCTCCCTTCCCTTCATCCTTCACCTCTCTCTCTTTCTGCTCTCTGTACTTCTCCCTACCCTGCCCTATCTTCCTCTAATTTACCCTCTAACTAACTTCGGCTCCCTTTCACTACTAATCTGGTTTTTGCTCTCATTGGTTCCCACAATTTTTTGAACGATAATTTTTTTTTCCACCTCAAGATACTCACCTTCTTCTTCACTCTCTTCCTCCCTTCCCTCCCTTCCTCTTCCATCCCCCCACTCTTCTGTCTCATCCTTCTCTACTCTCATTTTCCTTTCCTCTCCAGGGCACCTTTCTCTTCGCTCCTCTCCTGAATCACCTTTTCACTTTCACTAGCTCCCTGATTCTCCCTTTCTCTTACCCCTCCCTTCCTCTCCCATCCCCCTCTCTTTTAATCCCTCATCCTCTCTACTCTCATTTTCCTTCTTCTCTTCCAGGCACTTTCTCTTGCACTCTCACCTTCTCACTTTAGCCCCCAATTTCCCTTCTTTCCTCTTTTTTATACCTTTTTGGCGTCTTTACCTTCTTGATAACCATTTGATAGTTGCAGGGTGAGATCGTCCAGCAGTACAGCTAGCTCAAGAGGTCGCCGCGACGTATTTGTCCTTCACACCGCTTATCTTGGGGACCTCCGTCGGTGTAACTTGCGGAGAAATAGCGCCGGGTTTCACTTACTTTCGTCATTTCATGTAAGTTCGGATTTGGTTGTAAAAGTTTTCTTCGAATGTGATTATATATATTATAAAATTGCAGGTGAGCGTGTCCGATTCCATAGATTTTTCACAATTTCATTTTTTGTCTATCTATTTATCTATCTATCTATCTATATATGTATATATATATATATGTGTGTGTGTGTGTGTGTGTGTGTGTGTGTGTGTGTGTGTGTGTGTATGTGTGTGTGTGTGTGTGTGTGTGTTTGTGTGTGTGTGTGTGTGTGTGTGTGTTTGTGTGTGTGTGTATGTATATATGTATATGTATATACATATGTATGCATATATACATATAGACAGATAGATAAATAGATAGATAGACAGCTAGATAGATAGATAGATATATGCGTGCGTGTATGTATGTGCTCATATCTATATATCTATCTACCTAGAGAGAGAGAAAGAGGAAGGTGAAAAAAAAAGAATTTCGCGTGCAGGGACTTCAATCAAACCAAGAGCGCACATTCAAGAAACATCACACATTCCCACACGAAACTTCCGTGCAGAACGAACAGATCGGGGCACGCAACATGCACACACACACACACAGAAGACTACCGTGGCGGGCGTAAGGTAACGAAATAAATCACAAGATCTCCCGGCGCCTCATCTCACGCCTCAGGAGATTTATACACGGCCATCAATTTCGGAGAACCTTCACTCCTCCGGTAGTCTTTAGCATTCACATTAGCGTGGTGGGAAGTGAGGTAGAGGCGCCGAGTTGTTAAGATGGAAGCTGACTCGACTGATCTAGTTTAATCTGTATCTTATCTAATCCATGGCTGAAGGGAATGGTGGAGTTTAAATGTGAAATGACCGGAGAAGTTGATCCTCAGTTAGATTCTCTTTACTCATCAACGAGAGACTAACTGATGTGCTGTACACTTGGCAACTATCGAGAGTGTATTTATGGCAACGTGTTACACACCTTTGATAGATTCTCTGTGGTGGAGGAGGAATTTTAATTCATAACATACCCCCTATGTTATTATAAAAAAAGAAAAGAAAACGAGGACAAAACAGCGGCGTTGGATATCAAAGAACAAGAAATAAAATAAGGTCGGACAATGCTAATAATGATAGAAAACAAAAAAACAAAAAAATACAGCTAGTTTATACTAGGAAGTAAGCATCTCTCGAATCAATAAATCTTCCCTCTAATTAGCGCCGGGATAATCAACACCTGGGATGTTCTCCTTGATTTCGTTCCCTTATTGTGATTCTCATTACCAGAGCGGGACTGAGGATGTCACCTGCTTATCCCGTCCCTGGGTGTTAAGATGAACTAATCAGGGATTCAGGATGATAAGATGTGGACAGAGCTTTGGGAGTCAAGGATACCATTTAGTTGAAGATTCTACGGTAAGTAAGTAAAGGAAGTTGTTATCTGTGTCGAAAGATATGTCAGAAAGACTCGAATAATTCGAGAGAAGGTAGAGGAATGTGGGATGCTGAGGTGTGAGTTGGTGAGTTTGAGCAAATGAGGATTGAGGGGGAAGTGAGGTTGAGACGAAGGAGTGAAGATGTGAGTGAGAGAAAGAGATAAATCGTTACACCGGGAGTGTGGTGTAAGAGTAAAAAATAATCAAATGCTGCCTAGGGAATGAGGTGAAAGAGTAAGAAAGAAACTGTCGGAAAGGCAGTATTGTGAAAGAATGTCAAAACTTACAAAAAATAGAATATTGCAGACGGCATGGAGTTGGAGAGTAAAAGGGCAATGAATATTGCATAGCATGTAGGGTAAGAGAGTAAGACAAAAATGTTGCATATGGAATAGAGTAAAAGAGTAACATGATGATAGGTAATCGCACAGTAAAAGAGTCAGAAAAAAGGTTGAACAGGGAGTGGGATCAAAGAATAAGAAATAAGAATGAAGTCACACAAGGTATCGACGAAAGGACAAGAAGGGAATAAAAAGTTGCACAAGGAATGGAGTAAAAAAAACGAGGAAATAAATAAAGAAGGAAATTGAAGGAGGCTCGAAGAATATACAATGGTGGGGAAAAGTGCATAAGAAAATCTAGAGTAATAAGAAGGAGAGGAATTATATGAAGTGGGTAACTAACGCACAGGGAAAGGGAATATGGACAGTAGTGGATTAAACACAACGCAGAGATTGAAGAGAAAAATAAAAAAACATAAAATGACATTCAGGAAAAGAAAATTGACATTGGGATTACTCAACACGGAAAAAGTGATAATACAGATAACTACACATAAAGCATGTTATGACATATTTGAAAAGAAATGACAGAGGAATCATCACAAATAGCGAAGTATTCAGACATAATAATTTTAGAATGTATATGATTTAAAGATCATATCACAAAGCGATACCAATTACGTATTTATATTATGTTGATCTGGATACAAAGCTTTTCTTTTGATAAAAGTTAGAAGGACAGCTTATACGAAATCAATTTTTTCATATAAGGTATTCAATTCAAATTTCTTTTCAAAATATATTCAGGATCTATAATCTTTATCCAACTTCTGGATGAGGCAATTGCAGTGATTAGAAAAGCAAGTGAAACGAATAAGAGTAAGATAAAAAAAGAAAACGAAAAATCAAGAGGTGTAAAGCGAATGGCAGATATGGGTCTATGAACCGAAATACAAACACAACAACGTGTATACAAAAGGCACTCAATATCAAAAGGACATTATCTCGTGAGGTTTTGCGTGTGTTTCGTCTCATACGAAACGTCACGATTTTTTGCTTCTTACTCATTGTGGTTGTATTTCAATTCGTATTAGTTTGTCAAAAAAAAAAAAAAAAAAAAAAAAAAAAAAAAAAAAAACCGCACTCGGAAAAAAACGACATATGGTGATCCGATCACCTGAGTAAAATATTGATAAATAGATAAATATACTAACAATTATACATACAAAAGTATAAAACGATAGGCAAAGCAATGAGAAAATGGACAGAGAGGCAAAAATATACACAAATTAGCAAGAATATAGAAAATTTGTGATAAATAGATGCAGAAACAAGTCCAGGTAAATTGTAAATGGATACAAACGACCTGTATTCAAACAGATTTATCACATTTTTACAAGCAGAATAAAAAATACAGCATTCTTTATATAAAAAAGATCATGACAATAGAACACGTCCTATTCTTTCGCATTTGATCAAATAAAGTACGATATGCTCTTACGATTACGAGGTCGCGTGTAATGCGGTTGCAATCTTGATGTTATGCAAAGGATAAAGTCAGGGGAAAGTAATGTGATAATCCATAGGTAGGTATGTAGAGAGTAATTTTTTTTGTGTGATTTTTCTTTCTTCTTGGAA
>BOPN01002660.1:112500-120000 GCA_017312705.2 Penaeus japonicus | reverse complement strand
ATTCTAAATGCTTTGGCGCTTCCAAAACACTTCAAATTTAAAATACTTCAGTGCTTCCAAAATGCTCCAAATTCGAAATACTTTAGTCCTTCTATTTTTTTTAAATTTCAAATTCTGAAGTGCTTCCAAAAGGCTTCAAATTCCAAATGCTCCAGATCTTCCAAAGTGCTTTAAATTCCAAATACTTCTGTGCTTCCATAACTCTTCAAATTCCAAATACTTATGTGCTTGCAAAAGGCTTCAAATTTTAAATACTTCAGTGCTTCCAAAATACTTCAAATTCCAAATAATTCAGCTCTTCCAAGATGCCTCAAATTCTAAATACTCCAGAGCCTCCAAAGTGCTTCAAATTCCAAATAATTCAGTGCTTCCAAAATACTTCGAATTCCAAATAATTCAGCTCTTCCAAAATGCTTCAAATTCCAAATAGTTTAGCTCTTCCAAAATCTTTCAAATTTCAAATATTTCCGCTCTTCCCAAATGCCTCAAATTTCAATTGGTTCTATGTTTCAAAACTGCTTAAATTTTCAAGAACCTCAATGCTTCCAGTACCTCAAATATCAAAATTCCAATTAATGCACCACCAACGCTCAGTCTCTTCTAAGTCTTTCTGAAGGATGAAATACATTTTATGTACAAGAAAAAAAAAAAAAGTCAGAATAAAATGGCACTATATAGCAAGGGCGAAGACAGATTAAACAGATTAAAATTATTCACTGGCATAGTTTATGAAAGATACACAACCTAGTGACATTGGGCGGGAAAAATAATGCCCCTTTCTTATCTTAAGCAAATATATGAATAAGAATGAATCATGCAAGCTTATTCATCCTCCCATTCGCCCCGCCCTAGAGCTGTCCACCAGAAGTGAGGTCACCTGACGCTAGGTCATCCGGCAACAGAGAGGAGAGGCGAAAACCCGGTCAAAGTTCAAGCCAGACTAAACTCCCGCGCAAACTCGCTCGTCAAACATGGAAACGAGAAACACCAACACTAACTTTTCTCGGCGCAATTACCATCCAAGAAAAAAAACTACTCTTATCATCACCGTTTCGGATAAATCGTAACTCATTTCGCAATTAAAAGCTATGGTTTAAAAAATAAGTTGGGGGGGTGAGGGGGGGGGGGCTCGAAAGAAATAGAGACAGATAAAGAGATATAGGTAGATAGAGAGAGCGAGAGAGAGAGATAGAGAGAGAGAGAGAGAGAGAGAGAGAGAGAGAGAGAGAGAGAGAGAGAGAGAGAGAGAGAGAGAGAGAGAGAGAGAGAGAGAGAGAGAGAGAGAGAGAGAGAGAGAGAGAGAGAGAGAGAGAGAAAATCGGAGGCAGATGTATAGACAAACACGCACACACACACACACACAGATAGGG
Organism: Penaeus japonicus; assembly: GCA_017312705.2. Classification (NCBI taxonomy): domain Eukaryota; kingdom Metazoa; phylum Arthropoda; class Malacostraca; order Decapoda; family Penaeidae; genus Penaeus; species Penaeus japonicus. The sequence goes on along the minus strand of BOPN01002660.1, from coordinate 118,630 downwards.
AGAGAGAGAGAGAGAGAGAGAGAGAGAGAGAGAGAGAGAGAGAGAGAGAGAGAGAGAGAGAGAGAGAGAGAGAGAGAGAGAGAGAGAGAGAGAGAGAGAGAGAGAAAGAGAGAAAGAGAGAGAGAGAGAAAAGACAAAGAATTTCACAAGGTTGAAATATGGTTATGTAGTAATTGGCATTGTGTTTGCTCGTGTTCGTTGGCAATGTCACGGAGATAAGCATATCTCACTCTATTGTGATTGCATTGATCGCCTAATTGCAAACGGGGCAGAACGTTCGGGAAAGGAAGAATGACATGAAAATGCTGAAATATAGAGAACAATAAAGGGACGTTATAATTAGACGGTCTGTTTGTCTCCCTTCCGTCGAAATGTCTTTTCGCTTTCGTCTGAATTTTCAAAATCATTCTCTGTGGTTATTGACTTCACATTCTTTACATTCATTTCCTATTTAAATTATAAATTGGAAAGCTTTTAAGAGTTCGATTGGATGACAGAACACGAGAAGAAAAGTGAAAGTAAGACAGTAAACGAGAGAAAAACGAATAAAGGACTCACACGAGAGAAAAAGCGAATAAATGACAGAAAACGAGAGAAAATACAAAAACAAAAATATCAATCACAGAAATCAAATGAATGACAGAATACGAAAGAGAGTCAAATACATGAGAGAAAACGTTTAGGGATAAAAACCAAAGAAAAAGAAAGAAGAAGAAAAAAAAAAAAAACATAAAGGTTGTCCCTTCGCTTCCCCAGAGACGTCAAGGAGTTGGTGTTGCTTTTCTCTTCTAATTGTTATTCTCTCCGCTAATTGTCTGTTAATCGGAGGAGATAAACAAGAAATTTAGTTTGATGCTAATCTCGCCTTGTTTTGTTCCACGCTGAAGTAAAAGGCTTAATTATCGTAAATCTCTCCGTATCTTGATGGGCAGGGAAGGAATGGAATAGAGTGAAATGGAGAAAAAAAGAAGAGAACAAGAGTTACACACACACACACATCTCCATAAAGATGATCAAAACTATGCAATAACGTGAGCATTGCAATACCACACACAGGAACAGAAAAAAAAACGACAACAAAACGACACCCCGATGCTAGAAAAACGAATCTAGATATGCCTAACCCTCTCAGCACACGGCATACACAGCAAGGAATCAGAGCGGGGGAATTGGCGTGCACTCCAGGCGGAGGTGCATCCTTCAGGCACGGCGGCATAGGTATATCAACGGCACATTCCGGCTGCAAGATAGAGACGCAGCGGGGCATGTTGCAAGTGTGTATTTGTTGAGCGTGGTTCCCGCGCCGTCAGAATGGTCGTGCCACGGATGAGAAGCGACGCGTGTGTTTGCACATTATTCACACACTCATTAGCAAGCCTGCGTGTGTAGCCAAGTTAATTCGCAGGTATTTAGTTTAACAGTTGTGTTATCCTGTGTTTGTTTCCTTGCTCCTCCCTCCGCCTTTGTGGGCGTGGACGCGCCAGGCAGTTAAAGTCTGACTCTTTGGGCGCGGAGACTTTATTGTTTGTTGGTTCTGTTTGGTGAAGCTTGCTCGGGGAGGCTTCTTATTATATTTATCTTTGTCTTGTCTTCTCTCTCTCTCTCTCTCTCTCTCTTTCTCTCTCTCTTTGTTGCGGGGGAGGGGGGGGGGGCAGAGTGGAAGGAGAGGGACTGGGAGTTTTATAACTGTGCGTGTGGATTCTCATATCCGTTAATGGATTTACGAGTGTTTTCAGTTTAAGTTGACCCCTTTATTAGGAAAGCTTTTGCTATCACAACCCACAAACTATTCCTATTAGATTTACAAAGACACTTTTTCAACAGATAGGTTTCCTTATCCTTCTAATAGTTCAGATTCTCAGTCACAGAGGAAGACGGCAAAATAGATCATAGAAATATAAAAAATAGATCCTAATTTATTCATATTAACATATGTATCATCGTGGAATATAGATCACTGGCGAAATATGATGTGCTGAAATATGGATCAGTAGACTATATACAGAAATAGAAGGCTTATGGATAAATCATATGATATGAATACTATATTATAGATCCACTTGATAAGAAAAATGACAAATAAATCTAGCAGATATACATATATATATATATATATATATATATATATATATATATATATATATATATATATATATATATATATACATGTGCACACACACACACACACACACGTGCATATACATATATATATATATATATATATATATATATATATATATATATATATATATATATATATATATAGATATATATATATATATATATACATATGTATATATATATGTATATATATATATATATATATATATATATATATATATATATATATATATATATATATATATATATATATATATATATATATATATATATATATATATATATATATATATATATATATAGCTTTGACTTTCACGTACACCTACATGTCATTCCCTTACGATGCACTAAGGAAGGTGTGATGACTTGATAAAATTCCTCCTTTAAAATTTTTTTTTTTCAATGTGAGATCTGGCTTTCCTTTATCATTCAGGGTAAGCAGAATGTGATGTATTTTGGAGAACTAAGTGTTCCTTTTTTATCTTTGCTATAAAGGAATTGCAATCCACAAACAAAGTGAGATACAAGCACGCAATCACGCATACAAACGAATAGCACAAACACATAGACAAAACAGAGAAAAATATACAGACACACACACACAAACACAGACCAGTCAATTACTCATCCCTCGATAATAAACACAAACAAAAGGTACTCTTCCTACACACACGTACAAACACACAACCACACACACACACACACACACATACACAACAAGCATTTAAATCAATCCTTCATACACGCAAAACAGACGAGTCAAAAAAAAAAAAAAAAAAAAAAAAAAATAAATAAAAAAAATAAACAACCCACAAAGTCAGACACCATAACACCAAAACAGACACACACATAGGCCTCCTCTTGTGCACGCAAATCTAAACACAAACAAATACCTATAAACAAACGCTCTCTAGCCTGTTTACGCGCACAAACACAAACAAACACGCTTAAAGATATAAATACCCCCCCCTACCTACCCCATCCCTTCTAACCTGTACAAAGTGAGTAGGCTGTGAGGACGGGGGAGGGAGGGAGGGAGGGAGGGAGGGAAGAGGAGGAAAGAAGGTTAGAGCAGAGAGGAGGGAATAGGAAGGAGGGAGGGGAGGGAGGAGGAGGGAGGAGGGAAGGAGGAAGAAGGGAGGAACGAGAAGAAGGTGGTAAGAAGGATGGGAGAGTTAGTAAGGAAGGAAGAAGGGGAGAAGGAAGAAATATAGAGGAGGAAGAACGAGGAGTAGGGAGGAAAAGGGGAAATAGAAGAACGGAAGAAAATTAGAGGGGAGAAAGGGGGAGAAAGGAGTGCAAAGAAAGGAGGAGGGAGCAGGGAGGAGGGAGGAGGGGAGGATGGCGGGGGGGTAGACGGGCGAAGGGAAGAGAGGGAAAGATGGAGGCAGAGAGGAGAGAGGGAGGAGGAGAGGGAAAGATGGAGGTAGAGAGGAGAGAAGGAGGAGGAGGAGGGAGAGAGGGAGGAGGAGAAGGGAGGATGGGAGGGAAAGATTGAGGTAGAGAGGAGAGAGGGAGGAGGAGAGGGAAAGATGGAGGCAGAGAGGAGAGAGGGGGAGGAGGAGAGGGAAAGATGGAGGCAGAGAGGAGAGAGGGGGAGGAGGAGAGGGAAAGATGGAGGCAGAGAGGAGAGAGGGGGAGGAGGAGAGGGAAAGATGGAGGCAGAGAGGAGAGAGGGAGGAAGAGAGGGAAAGATGGAGGCAGAGAGGAGAGAGGGAGGAGGAGAGGGAAAGATGGAGGCAGAGAGGAGAGGGGGAGGAGGAGAGGGAAAGATGGAGGCAGAGAGGAGAGAGGGAGGAGGAGGAGAGGGAAAGATGGAGGCAGAGAGGAGAGAAGGAGGAGGAGGAGGGATGAGGGAGGGAGGTAGGGAGGGATGAGGGAGGGAGGTAGGGAGGGAGGAGAGAGAAGGAGGAGGAGGAGGGAGAGAGGGAGGAGGAGAAGGGAGGATGGGAGGGAAAGATTGAGGTAGAGAGGAGAGAGAGAGGAGGAGGATTGAAAGATGGAGGCAGAAAGGAGAGAAGGAGGAGGAGAGGGAAATATAGAGGCAGAGAGGAGAGAAGGAGGAGGAGGAGGAGGGAGTATGGAGGCAGAAAGGAGGGAGGGAGGCAGAGAGGAGGGAGGGAGGGAGGGAGGGAGGGAGGAGAGGGAAGGAAGGAGGGCTCGGAATGCTCCTCACTCTGGATCCGAAGCAAAGCGTCTTAACTTATGCTTGAGGAACCTTATCCATCTGCTGCTACAAGACGTATCCTATTATCCTAGGGAGGAGGGAGTGCGGGGTGGGGAGGGAGGAGGGAGTGCGGGGTGGGGAGGGAGGAGGGAATGCGGGGTAGGGAGGGAGGAGGGAGTGCAGGGTGGGGAGGGAGGAGGGAATGCGGGGTAGGGAGGGAGGAGGGGTGTCGGAGGAGGGGAGGGGGGATTGAGATGAGGGTACAAAGGAGGTGTGAGGGAAAGGGAGCGGGATGAAGAGGAAGAAGGTGTAGGTGGAAGATAGATGAAGGGGGAAGAGAGGAAGGGAATGATTAAAAAGGGGGAAAGAGGGAAGGGGGAATAAAGGTTAAAGAGGAAGGAGGAAAAGGGGGAAATGGGAAGGGGGAAAGAGGGAAGGGGGGGAGGGGGAAAAAGGGAAAGGAGGAAAGGGGAAGGAGGAAAGGGAAAGGGGAAGGGGAGGGGGAAAGGGAAGGAAAAGGGGAAGGGAAAAGGGAAGTCGAAGGGGGAAGGGGAAAGGGGAAAGGGGAAGGAGAAGGGGAAGGGGAAGAGTAAAGATACAAAAGGGAAAATGAGAAATCGAGAGGGAGAAACATGAAACGATAACTAACAAACGGAAAAGCCTATTAAAGAGAAATGACTAACAGAGGTAACAGTGACTTACACTATAATACGTGAAACTATCAGAGGAGGTGTGACTAACATAGAGTTTGATATACTATATACACTATGATGCTCTATCCTAACAGAGGCTACAACGCTAGCATATTACACATTAGAGTGAATCTGGTTAAGAGAAGGGGAACTGACCAAGAAAGGCATGATTTATTGAAGGATGGAGTGAAGTGTGACTGATAAAAAGGGAGTGTGATTTAATGACTAACCTGATGCGAATGAAGTGAAGTATTACTGAAGGAGGAAAGTACAATTGATCCAAAAAAAAAAAAAAAAAAAAAAAAAAAAAAAAAAAAAAAATACAAGCGAGATCTGAACTTTCGGGATTCTTTTTTTCTTCTGATCCTGAAATCCTGACAGTGAGTGTCGGAAGGTGTTTTAGGGACACACGATGGCGTCTCGTCTTAAAGTGGACATTCCAAGATCTTTCCTTTTAAAGCCTCTTTTAAAAAGGAAGAAGCCATGAATACTCAAAGCACGCTATACTCGTCTCTATCTTCCTCAGATTTTAGCCATAGTGTTAGTTTATGGTGGAAGTTATTAACGGCCGGACGAGATGAAATGGGGTACCCGAGGGCCGCCCAAAGCCACCGTAGGAAAGCGCGAGAGATCTGTTTATCTCTCCCTACCCCCTCCCCCTCCCCTTTACCTCCCCCTCCTCCCTACCATCACCCCGTTGGCTTTGAGTTGGTGCCTCCCGCGCGGCGAGAAGCCCCGGTTTTCTAAATTGAACGAAGAATGAGAGCCTTAAGAGACCATTAGAAGGAAAATATAACTCAAAAAGTGGGTAAAATGCAGGAGAACTGCCTGCTAAGTGTGTAAACTCGGCTGTAAAGGGCGGCTTTGCTTAATGATCTCCTGAGGGACGGCGCCTTTGTGCGCGCCCACGGCGCCCCCGCCCTCGCCCCTCGCCGCCCGCGCCCCGCCCGAGCCCCGGCACTTTCCGAAGGCCCGGCCGCATAGTGGCCATAATCCTTGTAGTGGCCCGTAGGACGTGGCCCTTCGGCCCGCAGCGCCGGAGCCGAAGGGCCGAAGGACCGATCGTCTGCTCCCTCCGGAGGAGACCTCGTTTGCGCTCGGCGCGCTTCTCTTGAAAGGGACTGGGGTTTGGTGTGTGTTAGTGTGTGTA
>BOPN01002660.1:87500-95000 GCA_017312705.2 Penaeus japonicus | reverse complement strand
ATTCAATGAAACGAACCTATCGCATCAGCCTTTTGCGATTTCATTTTATCTCGACGTGATCCTGATTGAGACAGCATCTGCTTTATCACAGTAAAACAATGAGAGTGTATTAATGGCAGTGATATTTAGAAAAGAGAGGAAAGCATTAGTGTGGAGGAACCTAAGTATGGCTTTGTTGTGATAGCGAAGAGTCCATTTCAATATTGAGTCAATTTTGTGTTTATTAAGGAAAGAAGAAGAAAACATGCATGTGTTTATTAAGGAAAGAAGAAGAAAAAATGCATGTGTTTATTAAGGAAAGAAGAAGAAAAAATGCATGTGTTTATTAAGGAAAGAAGAAGAAAAAAGTGCATGTGTTTATTAAGGAAAGAAGAAGAAAAAAGTGCATGTGTTTATTAAGGAAAGAAGAAGAAAACATGCATGTGTTTATTAAGGAAAGAAGAAGAAAAATGCATGTGTTTATTAAGGAAAGAAGAAGCAAAAATGCATGTGTTTATTAAGGAAAGGAGAAGAAAAAATGCATGTGTTTATTAAGGAAAGACGAAGAAAACATGCATGTGTTAATTAAGGAAAGAAGAAGAAAACATGCATGTGTTTATTAAGGAAAGAAGAAGAAAAATGCATGTGTTTATTAAGTAAAGAAGAAAAAATGCATGTGTTTATTAAGTAAAGAAGAAGAAAAAATGCATGTTATATCTTTCAAAAAGGTATAGATTGACTACAACATGTCACCAGAAAAGCTTCTATCATATTGTGTAGTTTTAACGACTCTTTTTAGAATTGTAATATCATTATTATCAGCAGATGATAATGATAATGATAAGGATAATGACGATGATAATGATGGAAATAATGATAATGATTACGGTAATATCAATAATGATAATGATGATAATGATTATATTAATATTAATGATGATAATAGTTATAACAATAATAATAGTGATAATAATTATGAATATAATAATGATAATGAAATCGTTGCAGATATAAAACAAGAGTGATTATAATAACATTAATAATAGAATAGTAATGCGAATGATACTGATAATAATAATATCACCAACAGGTTCATTAAATTTACTATTCCATTATCCATATTATCATTATTATCATACTCAGCATTATCATCGTTATCTTTGTTATCAGCATTAGTATTGTTATTATCATTATTATTATTATAATAATGATAATAACAATAATAATCATTATCATTATTATTATCATTAACATTATTATTGTTATTGCCATTATTGTAGTAGTTTTGTTATCATCATTATTAGCATCATTATAACAATGATTATAATAATAATTATCATTATGATTAGTGTTGTTATTGTTATCATTATTTTATAATCATTATTGTTATCATTATCATTATAATCATGATTAGTATTATTATTGTTATTATGATCATTATAATTAATGTTGTTGTTGTTATTCGTTATTATTATTATCCTTATCCTTATTGTTATCATTATCATTGTTATTATTTTCATCAATATTATTATTATCATCATTATCATAATCATTATTATTGTTATCATTGCCATCATTATTATCATTATGATTATCATTATTATGATATTTATCAATATCATTATTATTATTATAATCATCACCATCCTTATCATTATCCTTATTATCATAATTCTGTAATTAATTATTATCATCACTGTTAGCCTTTGCATTTTCTTCAAATCGTTATTATGATGATGATCGTTATAATTTTTATTATCTTTTTTAGTATCGTACATATAACAAATGTTATCATCATTATATCTAGCATTGTTATCATTTTTATCATCAGTGTTATTGCTATTTTTATTGTTATCATTATCAATGCAATTGATAACATAATTAATTGTCATTATCATTATTATTATCATCATATCATTACTATCATTATTATCATCATCTTTATAATCATTACTGTTATCATAATTTTCTCAATTATGATTATACTATATACCTTTATTCTAATTATTATAATTATCATCATAATCTCTTATCATTGACAATATTATTCGTATTATGATTGCTTGTATCATAACGTGATCATTCCTAATATCATTAAAGCTATCATCACTGCCAGCCTATTAACTTTATCATAGAACCAATGTTCCTTTCCTCAGCCAATCCACCTGCTCATTCCACAGTGATGTTGAGGACTTATTTGATTCAGCAAGATCTTTCTATAATCCAGATTTGTCCTATTCTCCTATTCTTCCTTTCGTACTAGCATCATCATTTAACTCTTTTCAGTTTGCGATATATAGGTTTACAATCTCTCGCATTTAGACCGTACGTAATCATCTACTCCATTCCTTCTTCTATTATCCTTTTTTATGTGTTGCCTATTCACATTTGCACGCGGAAGTGAGCTTACGATTATTTTCTCGTTCTCTTATTTAATGATTCTGGTACCATACCCTACAGTGTAACCGCTCAAGACATAACAGCTGGTATGTTGTTTCCAGCATTATGTTTTAACCCCAATATCTTTCCAATTATTTTGTTTATTTATTATTATTATTATCATTATTATTATTATTGTTATTATTATTATCATTAGCATTATTATTATTATTAGCATTTTTTTTTTTTTTTTTTTTGGGGGGGGGGGGGGTTAATTCCTAAATGTTTGTATTCTGTCTCAGGTTCAGTGAATTTAATTGTTTCACCATTTGGCATACTTATGACCTCACTCCTTACAAACTTTCCCCTCTTCCTTAGCAGTGTAACCCATTTTGAACGTACTAATTCCATCCTTATTTCACCCAAGAAAAATCCGTATAGTACATAGTACAGACTAAGCTCTCCTGTCTAATTCACCCAATTAATAACAGATGATTCGAATTCCCTCCCTTGCTCTTTCCAAGCTCATGACCCAGCTTCGTTTTCCGTAACACTTCACGAAGCGGTAAAGTGTCGCGGAACACTTATGAACACTTCACTAAGTGGTATTATCGCGATCACAAAGAGTAGCGGGGATAAGTTCTCGCCCTGGATAATTCTCCTTCCGAGTGTTTGAGTATCAGCTGTTAGTAACACATCATATTTTATCAAGTTTTCTACTACTCCCTACTCCCTACATGGCCATTATCTTTCCTATCAGCGAATGTGGCACCGAGTTATATGCTTTCCGATTGCCTATCATACTCCTCCGATTTATGTGCCTTTTCTTGCTGTTTCTAATTATCATCTTCTCTATCGTTAGTTGGTTCTTTGTCCCTTTCCTTGTCTTTCGCCATCCTGCTTGCTCTGTTGGCAACAAAGTCTTCGGTTCTAGGTACTCTTTTAATTCATTTGGTAACTTTCTTGTCAGTAACTTATCAGTGGGAAAAGCGGGATCATTATCATTATTGTTATGATCATTGTTATTATCGTCATTATTATTAACATCACATTATCATTATGATCATTACTGTTATCATTTTTATTGTAATCATTGTGATTACCATTGCTGTTGTTTTTATTATCATTATCATCGTCAATTTTGCTATAATTATCATTAATAGTATCATTATCATAACCATCATTGTTATTATGATTATTATCCTCACCACCATCATTATCATCATTATTAGCATATTATTATCATCGTTATGATAATTGTCATTACCATAATCTTTATCATTAACAATTCCAATATTGTCATAATTACCGTCATTTTATCATCACCATTTCCTTTATAATCAAAGCTGTAAGTATCACAGTCATCACTATCATCATATTTTTGTCAGTATATCATTACTGCTCCTCCTCATTATTCTCGCAGGACACAGAAATCAAAACAAAATAAATTATTATCGCAAAATCAGCCTTTAGGTTAAATCATGCTGGATGTCAAAAAAAAAAATGACGTTTAAAAAGAATGCATTTGTTTTTCTTTTCAAGTTTAGATAATCATTGTTTGTGTGAAAGCTTTCAGATTTTTTCCCCTTAATCATCATTTTTAAGTTTCCGATTTTATGTTCTTATTTTGGCGAATTCATATTCTCGATTGTAGATTCATTTATTTCAATAAACAAATTCATATCCATCTGCCATCCACAAATACCCGACTGATACTAGAGAAAAGAAGAATTAGATCGGTCATTATATAATCAACCAATCATGTAAGTGATTAAGATCAATCATTAATCCGTCTGTTGACTAATTTACTTAATGAAAGTATTAATACAGATTAAATGGAACGGAAAGGTCAAGCTAGTCAACACGTTAAGAAAGATGATACGCAAACTCTAGTGTTCTAATGGCACATTCTAGCGAGGGACTTATTTAATTCTTACTTTGTGCTCGACTAGAAATCCGCAGAAAGAAAGGCTTGCAAATCGTAATTACTTCCTAGAGAAAATAATCTCCCAAAGACATGTAAGAGGGCGCAAGAACGCTAAAGAAAGATGGATCGAAAAAAAGCAAGATTTCTCGACTCGAATCTCCCGCCAAAATGCGTCTCTTCACCAAGACGAAGGGAGAAGGAGTCTCTGTGAAAGAATCCCGCAGATCGCACGTTAGATTTTGAATTTGACAAAGAAGAGGATATTTCCGGAGGGAGTTTCCGGGCCAAGCGCTGGCTCGCCTTAATGACTTTCCAGAATATTCGAGGACCGGGATTTAAATTTTTATTTTATTTTTTTATTTTTTATACTTCTTCCGTTTTTTGTTTTGTTTTTTTGTTTCTTTCTTCTTCTTCGTATATATATGTATGTATATATACATATATGTATATATGCATATATATGTATATATATATATATATATATATATATATATATGTATATATATATATATATATATATATATATATATATATATATATATATATATATATATATATATATATATATATATATATATGTATGTATACACACACACATATATATATGTGCATATACATACATACATACACACATCTCTCTCTCTCTCTCTCTCTCTCTCTCTCTCTCTCTCTCTCTATATATATATATATATATATATATATATATATATATATATATATATATATACACACACACACACACACAGACACACACACACACACACACACACACACACACACACACATTTCGTATATAAACACACTAATATGCAGTTGCATGATTCTCCCTCCTGGCTGTTTTGACTTTCCAAATATTTCAGCATATAATTAGCGAGCCCATTATTCTTGTTTGTTATTTTGACTGCGGGAGGAAAGAGTCAAGTGAGAAGTCCAAATGATGATAACTAAATAACGAAAATAACAAGGGAGTCACAACAGCTACTTATTCCGGGTTAATGATGTCGAAACTCATTTTCAATATTTCTGGCAATGAGCAACAAAAAGTAGAAAACAATAACAACCCAAAAAATATTGGATTTGAATAGCATTCGTATTGCAGTGATAATCTCGACAATAATATAAAAACTGCAATAATGCAACTGGCAGAATTAGAGATGGTCAACAACATGTTTATAAATTCAGAACTATTTGCAATCTAACGTCATCAGCGGCAATATCACTGATAAAATTTTCTCACTATTACCAAAAAACACCCGTAATAATGATAAAAAAAAACTGTAACACTTTCCACACTGTATTATAAACCTTATTGTACTACTTTCACTCTAACTTGGCAAAGAAGCCACGCCCCTCTTGAGTAAAATCAGCTGATTAGGTTACGTAGGGGGCTCGTATAGTTTTCTCATTTATCGTTTTTTTTTTTTCTATGAGAAAGCTGACATTTTCTCTTTTTTTGTGTTTCAAGACGAATTGTAGAAACAAGAGCAGGGAAAAATAGAATAAAATATCAAAACACGCAAAAAAAGCGAAAAATTAGAAACACACACGAAAAAGACGAATTTTATAAACATCAGCTTCCTAAGTAAATCCAAAAAAACAACAACAACAACAACAAAAAACCCCGCAAAAACACGAATACATTAGAAAAACAAAAACAAACAAAACACATTTTAGAAATGCCAATTTTAGAAAAAAAGAAAAGAAAAGAAAAAAAAAATCACTCAATAACACGAATTTCCAAAACAGTAGCAACCCTCCCCCCACAAGAAAAAAAAAGATAAATAAAATAAGATAAAATAATGAATAAGAAAAAAAGAAGAAAAAAATCCTAAAAGGTTAAGGCTCGAGCCAAGCAGCAACACCATTGCAACATCAATAACGCCCCCCGGTTTCACCTCAACAGAACGACAACACACACAGGTAAGTACGCACCGTGTTTGAGGGCGAGAGAGAAGCGCAAGTTTGTTCATTAATTAGCAGAGTTGTACACCTTTGAGGAACTCCTATTTAACGCCAAGTGGAGTATATCCCGTTAGTGTATCCTAGCACCGTGCCCTGTTAGCTTACCCTTCCCGACACCTCATACTGATGCCTGTGTTTGGTCGGGTGTGAGTCTCCTCTTTGGTGTTCGAGAGGAATAGCTCCTGTGGGTTAGTGCTGTGAGCGGTCGGGTGGGTGGGATATGCTGTGGGTTATGTGTGGGGAAGGGGGGGGAAGGGGTGCGGGGGGTTATGTTGTATGATGGTGGGTGTGCGGTCGGGTGGGTGTTATATGCTGTGGGTTATGTGTGGGGGAAGGGGGAAAGGGGGGGGGGGAGGGTGTGTGTTGTATGATGGTGGGTGTGCGGTCGGGTGGGTGTTATATGCTGTGGGTTATGTGTGTGTGGGGGGGGAGGGAAAAGGGGGGAGTATGTTGTATGATGGTGGGTGTGCGGTCGGGTGGGTGTTATATGCTGTGGGATATGTGGGGGGGGGGGGGGGGGGGGGGTATGTTGTATGATGGTGGGTGTGCGGTCGGGTGGGTGTTATATGCTGTGGGATATGTGTGGGGGAAGGGGGCAGGGGGGTATGTTGTATGATGGTGGGTGTGCGGTCGGGTGGGTGTTATATGCTGTGGGATATGTGGGGGGAAGGGGCGGGGGGTATGTTGTATGATGGTGGGTGTGCAGTTGGTGCAGGTGTTATATGCTGTGGGATATGTGTGGGGAGAAGGAAAGGGGTGGGGAGGGTGTGTGTTGTATGATGGTGGGTGTGCGGTCGGGTGGGTGTTATATGCTGTGGCATATGTGTGGGGCAAGGGGGCAGGGGGGTATGTTGTATGATGGTGGGTGTGCGGTCGGGTGGGTGTTATATGCTGTGGGATATGTGGGTGGGGGGGGGGGAAGGGGGAAAGGGGGCGGGGGGGTATGTTGTATGATGGTGGGTGTGCGGTCGGGTGGGTGTTATAAGCTGTGGGTTATGTGGGGGGAAGGGGGAGGGGGCGGGGGTATGTTGTATGATGGTGGGTGTGCGGTCGGGTGGGTGTTATATTCTGTGGGATGTGTGTGGGGGGGGGGAGGGGGGCGGGGGGGTATGTTGTATGATGGTGGGGGTATGTTGTATGATGGTGGTCGTGTGGTCGGGTGGGTGTTATATGCTGTGGGATATGTGTGGGGGAAGGGGGGGGAAGGGGGCGGGGGGGTATGTTGTATGATGGTGGGTGTGCGGTCGGGTGGG
>BOPN01002660.1:67500-70000 GCA_017312705.2 Penaeus japonicus | reverse complement strand
CTCTCAGACAGCCAGGAAGAAAAAAGATTCAAAGAGCCAGGAAGAGAAGGTCGTGCTTGCCCGTACCCGAACTCCCCTCTCCACCTCGCGCTCTCCGTGCCGACCGACGCGGGCGTGATGGCCTGCAAACACGACTCCGCGACTCGACGACGCAAGTAAAACAAACATAATAAAAACAGATTGGCCTGAAATTCCGAGACGGGCGATTGGGAGGACTGATAGATTTGGTGAGAGAGAGAGTGAGAGAGGGAGAGGGAGAGAGGGAGGGGAGGGAGGGAGGGGGGGTATGGGAAAGGAGTGAGAGGGAGGTTGAGGGGGAGATGATATGAGAGAGAGGGAGGGAGGGAGGGAGGGAGAGGAGGGAGAGAGAGGAGAGAGGGAGAAAGAGAGAAAGAAAGAAAAAAAAGAAAGAGAGAAAGATAGACAGGTAGATAGATACATAGATAGGTAGATAGAGAAAGAGAAAGACAAAAATCAAAAAGAAAAAGATTTCCAAAAATAAAACCTTTTTTTGGTTCACTAATGACAGCCAGCTAAAAGAAGAAAAAAAGAAGAAAAAAAAGAAAAAAAGAAAACGGAATGTCGATCGTTCATAATTTTCGAATCCGAGTAAATGAAGCACGTGTTCGAATCCCAAAGTGCCTCTAGAACATGAATCCAAACGTTTTTTGAATCTAATTAATCGCGTATCAATTGACTTCTTTTATAGATAATGATGGACAGCCCTCAACTCCGACATACTGTACTGTTTTCCAAAGAGTTATTATGTTGATTAATTTGCGGCTATGTGTAGAGTAGGGATTCCTCAGACACACAATGAGGGAGGTGTGAATGGGATTGACGTTCGATATGGATTCAATGTGGAAGGCATTGTTTTGACCTTAATGGCTCGTGTCTCGTTGACACAAATAAAGAAAAAAAAAAAAAAAAAAAAAAAAAAAAAATAATAATAATAATAAAAATAAAAGCAAGAAAAAAGAGCAAAGTTCCTGTTTTTTTTCTTTTTCTTCTTCCGTTCCAGAGGGAAACCGGAATCTTTCTTAACAAGTTCGTCCGCATGACCCATGGGCGTGGCCAGGATGACAGCCAATGAGAATCCTTTTTGGTCTGAGGCAAAGAGTGTATGTGTTTGTGTGTGTGTTTGTGTGTGTGTATGTGTGTGTGTGTGTGTGTGTGTGTGTGTGTGTGTGTGTGTGTGTGTGTTTGTGTGTGTATGTGTGTTTGGGATAACAGGCAAATATAAAATATTCCATATATTTGTTAATATTAAAAAGAAAGAAAGATGAAGCTTAATGTATAAATGCAAAAGAAATAAAAAAAGACACAAACGAAATTCCTTGTCTGTCCACAAGACCAACTTTGCCGCTGCTTGCTTGAACCAACGCCTTCTCCCTCTCTCAAACAAGCATAGCAGTTAATTGTATAACTACGCCCCTACTGGTTCTTTATAGCCTGGCTATAAAGGGTAGCTGGCTGTCTTATTCATGTTCAGTTCATGTCTTTATTTATTCATTAAGACCTCTGTACATCCTGCATCCTCTTTAGAGACGTGTAAGAGCCACTGTCCACAGACCCTCGAGATAACGCATGCGTATGTACTGGCGGTGTTCTTGAGACTGAGCGTTGCCTGAAGACCTGTTAGGTTGTCAGGCAGAGGGTCCTCTCTGAACAAAGGGCGTCTGTCGTTAACCTTGTGACCTGTCGTCCAAATGAAGGGGATATCTAAGGGTCTTATAATATATATTGTTTTTATTAATTTTATTTTATCATTTACTTGATTTGTAGATATTCTATCGCTTTGTGTAATTTATATTTACTTAGCAAATGGTAATGAGCACTGCATTTGTGCTCGTTTTCACCAGTGAAATTAATTATTTTGCTGATATACAAGAGAAGTCTGTATGACTTTTAGTTTTCCTGTTACATTTGATTTATTTTGTTAAATATCTTGACTCTTCATATGAAGAAGTGTTAGCGAACCATACTACAAGTGTCAGGATGTCAGATCCCCACGCTTGCATCACGTGTCCTCTTCACTCTTCTGAATATGTGTCACAAGAGTGTTTATGGCAAATCAACTCTCAGCAAACCACCAGTCAGAGTTAAACATCTGCCACGTGGACTTCCGCTCTTGTTACTATGCTGCCATACTATACTTTTCTATGATATATTTACTGCTACAACTTCCGGCGGTAAAGCCAAACGCAAAACTTTTACTTTCCCCACTAAACCGGACCAAATCGACCAGTTTATTGGTTCTCCACTAGACCCATCGCACCTACATCAACCACATTTAGACTCGCTAGCTAATCTCATCTGAACACCGACTTCATCAACCACTTCCACATCGGTCGTTGTCTGAGCTCGATCATCCACACCACCCACCACCAGTTGCCTGAATCCTCTCCACCACATTTGACGGAGCCCAGAATAAGTCGAACCAGATATGTCCTCAAACAGCGGGATCAGTAGCGGTTTGGTAAATCACAGGATGTTATTC
>BOPN01002660.1:42500-45000 GCA_017312705.2 Penaeus japonicus | reverse complement strand
TGTCTCTCTCTCTCACACTCTCTCTCTCTCTCTCTCTCACACTCTCTCTCTCTTTCTCTCTTCTCTCTCTCTTTCTCCCCCCCTCCCCTTCTCTCTCTCTCTCTCTCTCTCCTTTATTTCCTCAATCTCGTTCTCATTTACTCTTTCTAGCCCTCGCTCCCCTTACTATCTCACGCTCTTTCTCAATTTCTTTTATTCTGTCTCTACCTTGGCCTCACCCATTCTCCCTCGCTCTCTCTTTTACTTCTCGCTCACGCTTGTTCTCTCTCTCTCTCTCTCTCTCTCTCTCTCTCTCCCTGCTCTTCTCTCTCTCTCTCTCTCTCTCTCTCTCTCTCTCTCTCTCTCTCTCTCTCTCTCTCTCTCTCTTCCTCCCTGCTCTTCTTCTCTCTCTCTCTTTCTCTCTCTCTCTCTCTCTCTCTCTCTCTCTCTCTCTCTCTCTCTCTCTCCCTCCCTTCTCTCTCTCTCTCTCTCTCTCTCTCTCTCTCTCTCTCTCTCTCTCTCTCTCTCTCTCTCTCTCTCTCTCTCTCTCTCTCCTCCCCCCCCCCTTTCTCACTACTTTGCTCCGTCTTTCTTTCTTTCTGTGGCTCACTTTCGTCTATAATTCTTCATCTTCGTCATTGCAAACAGTCGTTAGAGAATTTTTATCATATGTGGATAATTTTTTTTTCTATCCCCAAGATAAAAGAAAGAAAGAAAAATGAAGAAGGAGAAGAAGAAGAAGATGAAGAAGGAGAAGAAGAAGAAGAAAAAAAAAAAAACAATGACGCGAGAGCTATCCTACCTCCTCCTTATCTTTCTCAACATGTTGCAAGGGGAGTTCCTTGGCTGGGTCCTGCATGCGAGCAGCGAGGCCTATATCGAGACCTCATTCGACATGCAAGACGAAGCGAAGGGCGTGTGCAGACTCTTCAAGTATCTCTGCACACCGACGGGGAAGGAGGGAGGAGAGGAGGGAGGGGGGAAGGGGGAGGGGGAAGAGAGGGAAGAAGGGAGGAAGGGAGGGAGAGGGGGTGGGGCTGGAGAGGCTCAATTCGTATGGACTGATTCTACGTGTAAACTTTTTTCGCAAACAGACTTGTATTGAGAGAGAGAGAATGCGTAATAAACATTGAAAGACATTTTAAAAAGAGATAAACGTCTTAATGCGACACAAGAATACAAATACAAAACTAAAAAACAAAAAAAAAAAAAAAAAAACAATTAAAATATTGCCTCGAAACTGAACTCCTTTTCAACCTCGGAATAACAAGGAATTAAAGCCCCGTTTGACGCGAGGTTTTGGAGCCGAGTGTCGTTCATCCGTTCTTGCAGCCGGATTCAAGCGACTGCCATTCATCAGTGTTAAGGGGTCGTAATCTGAGCAGCGTTCGCATAATCCTCTTTGATCTCGCGCCATTTATCCGGGACTCGCTCTGATGACGTCATTAATATAGGGTTTCGTCATATGCCTCCGCCACTTGCCTTGTTAAGCCGTGCGATTTAACCTAAAATTTGCGCACTTCGGGGCATGCTGGCTTTATCTCATTTGCAAACTTTATGGGCATACTTTTCATTTATGCGACAAACACTGAAGGTTGTGACTTTGTTGAATAGAAGCGTCATTCAGGATTGATTATAGAGTACATAAACATTTTTCAAACTCGTGGTGTTAAAGAACGGAGATTTTTTTTTTGTTCTGTTGAAATGCAATGATATCGAGAGAGAGAGAGAGCGAAAGAGAGAGAGTGAGAGAGTGAGAGAGAGAGAGAGAGAGACGAGACAAGAGAGGAGAAGAAGAAGAGACAAAAATTAAACACGGAAAGAGAGGGAGAGAGAAATAGAAAAAGAAAGACGAGACGAGAGAAGTACAACCCTCTCACTTACCCCCCCCTCCCTCCCCCTTCCACATTTCATCCCACCCCCGCCCACCCCCGCCCACCCCCGCCCACCCCCGTCGCGAGCATCTTGAGGAACCCGGGCGCGCCTCAGTGTGACAACCTTGTTAGGCGCAGCTGTAACTTAGTTCAGGCTGTTATCTCGCGTGGGCCGACCCGTCGCTGTCAGCCTCTCGCTCGCTGTCTGTCTGTCTGTCTTTCTCAGGGTTTCGGGTTCGTCTGTCTGTCTGTCTTTCTCAGGGTTTCGGGTTCGTCTGTCTGTCTGCCCATCTGTCTGTCTTTGTCAGGGTTTCGGGTTCGTCTTTCTGTCTGTCTGCCTGTCTGTCTGTCTTTGTCAGGGTTTCGGGTTCGTCTGTCTGCCTGTCTGTCTTTGTCAGGGTTTCGCGTCCGTCTTTCTGTCTGTCTGCCTGTCTGTCTGTCTTTGTCAGGGTTTCGGGTTCGTCTGTCTGTCTGTCTGTCTCCCACTCCGATTTGCCTTCTGCCTTGTCTGAGTGTCTGAGAGTCGGTTTGTTTGAAGACCTGGTGCTGTGCTTGGCTTTCTTGATCTAGAAAGTTCGCTAGGTTTTGTCTTGTATCTTTTTCCTTCTGGCAAGTTGACTGTTTTCTTTCTCTTCCCGTAGGTCTTC
>BOPN01002660.1:17500-32500 GCA_017312705.2 Penaeus japonicus | reverse complement strand
TCTCTCTATCTCTCTCTCCTTCGCTCTCTCTCTCACCATCCTTCCCTTCCTTTCTTTCTTTCTCTCTCTCACCTCTCTCTCTTTCTCTCTCTCACCTCTCTCTCCTTCTCTCTCTCTCTCTCACTATCCTTTCCTCCCTTTCTCTCTTTCTCTCTCTCACCTCTATCTCTCTCTATCTCTCTCTCTCTCTCTCCCCTCCCCCCTCTCTCTCTATCACTCTCCCCCCCCCTCTCTCTCTCTCTCTCCCCCCCTCTCTCTCTCTGTCTCTCTCTCTCTCTCTTTCTTTCCCTCTCGTAATCCTCCCTCCAGCTACCTCTCCATTTCCCCCCCTCTCCTTTCCCCCTCTCCCCTCCCCTTGTCCTCCCCCCCCAATAGTTACTCCTTTTCCTCCCCCTCCCCTATCCCCCCTTCCTCCTCTCCCAACTCCACTCCCCACTCCCCCTATCTTCTCCTACGCCCTCCCCTCTCCTCTCTCCCTTCCCCCCCTTCCTCCTCCCCCCCTTCCTCCCCCCCCCCCTTGCCTCCTCTTCGCTCCCCATCAACGGCGCTTTGCTTTTCCCTCGCCCGTCGTGGTCAAGGGTGAGGGGAATGAGGGCGCGGTTTTGTTGGAAAAAATGTAGAGGTGGAGGTGGAGGAGGGGAGGAGGAGGAGGAGGAGGAGGAGGGGGTGGAGGTGGAGGGGGTGGGGTGGTGTGAACGTGGAGGTGGAGGTGGAGGTGGAGGTGGAGGTGGAGGTGGGGTGGTGTGGAGGTGGAGGTGGAGGTGGAGGTGGAGGTGGAGGTGGAGGTGGAGGTGGAGGTGGAGGGGGTGGGGGTGGGGTGGTGTGAACGTGGAAGTGGAGGTGGAGGTGGAGGTGGAGGTGGAGGTGGAGGTGGAGGTGGAGGTGGAGGTGGAGGTGGAGGTGGAGGTGGAGGTAGAGGTGGAGGTGGAGGTGGAGGTGGAAGAGGGAAAGGAGGTGGAGGAGAGGTGGAGGTGGAGGTGTAAGAGCGGGTGGAGGTGGGGTGGTGTGAAGGTGGAGGTGGAGGAGGGAAAGGAGGTGGAGGAGAGGTGGAGGTGGAGGTGGAAGAGCGGGTGGAGGTGGGGTGGTGTGAAGGTGGAGGTGGAGGAGGGAAAGGAGGTGGAGGAGAGGTGGAGGTGGAGGTGGAAGAGCGGGTGGAGGTGGGGTGGTGTGAAGGTGGAGGTGGAGGTGGGGAGGAAGAGGGAGTGGGTTGGTGTGAAGGTGGAGGTGGAGGAGGGGATGGGGTGGTGTGAAGGTGGAGGTGGAGGAGGAGGTGGAGGTGGAGGTAGAGGTGAAGGAGGGGATGGGGTGGTGTGAAGGTGGAGGTGGAGGAGGGGATGGGGTGGTGTGAAGGTGGAGGTGGAGGTGGAGGCGGTGGTGGTGGTGGAGGTGGTGTGAAGGTGGAGGTGGAGGTGGAGGTGGAGGTGGAGGTAGAGGTAGAGGTGGGGTGGTGTGAAGGTGTAGGTTGAGGTGGAGGTGGAGGAGGTGGAGGTGGAGGTGGAGGTGGAGGTGAAGATAGAAGTGGAGGTGGAGATGGGGAGGAGGAGGGGGTGGGGTGGTGTAAAGGTGGAAGTGTAGGTGGAGGTGGAGGTAGAGGTGGAGGTGGAGGTGGATGGGGAAGGTGAAGTAGAGGAGGATGGGAATATGGAAGTGGAGGTAGAGATGCAGATAGAGGAGGGGGTGGAGGTGGAGGTGGAGGTGGAGGTGGAGGTGGAGGTGGAGGTGGAGGTGGAGGTGGAGGTGGAGGTGGAGGTGGAGGTGGAGGTGGAGGTGGAGGTGGAGGTGGAGGTGGATGTAGATGTAGAGATGCAGATAGAGGAGGAGGTGGAAGTGGAGGTGGAGGTGGAGGTGGAAGGGAATGGGGAGGGGGAGAAGGAGGTAGAGAGGAAAGGAAAGACGGAGGTGGAGTGGGAGGCGAGTAGAGTTAGAGAAGAAAGTTATGGAGGAGGAGGGGGTTGGAAGAGGAGGACGAAGTAAAGGAAAAGGAGGCTAAGGAGCAGGAAAAGGAAAGAGAAGAATGAGGAAAAAAGAGAAAGAAGGAGAAGGTGGAGGAGGAAGAGGAAGAGGAGGAGGAAGAACGAAACGACGAGTTAAAGAATGGGTAAGAAGAGAAGAGGGAAGAAGAGGTCGTAGAAAAAGGAAGGGGAAGGAGGAGGAAGTGGAAAGGGGGTGGAGGAGGAGGAAGAGGGGGGAGGAGGAAGGAAGAGGCGGAGGTGGAAAAATGAGATAGAGGATAAGGGAGAAGCGAAGGAAGACAATGAAGAAAAGGAAGAAGAAGACGAAGATTAGGAAGAAGATAAGGACGAGGATGAAGCGAAATAAGAAGAAAAAGAAAAGGAAGAGGAAGTGAAAGAGGAGGAAAAGGAAGAGGAGGAGGAGGAGGAAAAGGGGAGGAGGAGGAAAAAGGAGGAGGAGGAGGAAGTGAAAGAGGAGGAAAAGGAAGAGGAGGAGGAGGAGGAGGAAAAGGAGGAGGAGGAGGAAGTGAAAGAGGAGGAAAAGGAGGAGGAGGAGGAGGAGGAGGAGGAAAAGGAGGAGGAGGAGGAAGTGAACGAGGAGGAAAAGGAGGAGGAGGAGGAGGAGGAAGAGGAGGAAAAGGAGGAGGAGGAAAAGGAGGAGGAGGAGGAAGTGAAAGAGGAGGAAAAGGAGGAGGAGGAGGAAGTGAACGAGGAGGAAAAGAAGGAGGAGGAGGAGGATGAGGATGTGAAAGAGGAGAAAGTGGAAGAGGAGGAAAAGGAAGAGGAGGAAAAGGAGGAGGAGGAGGAGGAGGAGGAGGAGGAGGAGGAGGAGGAGGAGGAGGAGGAGGAGGAGGAGGAGGAGGAGGAAAAGGAGGAGGAGGAGGATGTGAAAGAGGAGAAAGTGGAAGAGGAGGAAAAGGAGGAGGAGGAGGAGGAAAAGGAAGAGGAGGAGGAGGAGGAAGTGAAAGAGGAGGAAGAGGAGGAGGAGAAGGAGGAGGAGGAAGAAGTGAAAGAGGAGGAAAAGGAGGAGGAGGAAGTGAAAGAGGAGGAAGAGGAGGAGGAAGAGGAAGTGAAAGAGGAGGAAAAGGAAGAGGAGGAAGTGAAAGAGGAGGAAAAGGAGGAGGAGGAGGAGGAAAAGAGGGAGGAGGAAATGAAAGAGGAGGAAAAGGAGGAGGAGGAGGAGGAGGAGGAGTAAGATCATGAAAAACTTTATGATTATGGTAGCATTTAACTTTCTATTTAAAACGTGCCATAAAACATTCGTAAAGCTGAGCATAATCCAAATTTTACGACGTTACGGTAGATTTAAGGAAGGGGGGGGGAGAGGGGGAGGAGGAGGAGGAGGAGGGGGGGGAGGGTGATGGCAGTGGCACTCGTGTGGCAGTGCTCTCAATACTTTTTTTTTTGGAGGGGGATGGGGAAAGCGTTAGGTACTTTGAAAGACCATTTGTTGTTATAAGTATCATTCCTATAATCATTATCATCCTCATTTTCACTATCTCATCATCTGATTATCATACAATAGGAATAATCATCATTCATTTTCTCACAACAGCACTGTAGTTACAGTGCTGTTGTACTATAAGGGAGTGGCTTTGACGGTCTCTTGCTTAACAAAGTGTTGTGCCCTTCTCAAAAAAGAAAAAGCGTGGTACATTTTTAATTTCTTTATTGTTTCCCTATAATCAATAAACATATGTTGATCTCATATAATTATTGCTTACTTAACATTAGTAATAATCAGCGATATATGTCAAGATCCTAATATGCAAATGAAGTATCATAAGAGCTGCGTTTCTGTTGCCCTCGCACACACCCACATAAACATAATGATATTCCTTTGATCTTGTCTTTAATTATCAAAGGGGGGAAGATTTACGTCTCTCCTCGTGTGAAATACGACGTTGACTTCGACAGCTAAGTGCAAGAGTCCCTGGCACCTGTCCCTATACACAGGCCATGTACTCGAAGACCTACTTACACAGATATATATCGCCGATCCAACAGGTACATTATGGCTGAATATATAGCCATCTAGCACATGTACAGACGAGGTACACCTGGTCAGACCGTACCTCCACAAGGTGCACACGGAGTCCCGGCGTACACGCACACACACACACACACACACACACACATAGCCAAGGAAAGGTAATGCTAACATTGCGTGTCGGACCGTTTATTTTCAGATATCATTTTGTTTGGTTTAGACAACGTTACTTGCCTGTCATCCATTCTGCCGTCGCGTGTTTGTTTAGGAGCCGCGTTCGTTACGTAATCTTGCTTCATGTGTCAGGGATGAGCCTCTTTCTTTGGATTAGGCGTCTTTGCGAAGGCCGGAGAGAGAGAGAGGGAGAGGGAGAGGGAGAGGGAGAAAGAGGGGGACGGGGAGGGGAGGGAAGAGAATGGGAAGGGAAAAGGAGAAAACGAAGAGAACGAAAGTTGAAGGGAAAGAGAGAGAGAGAGAGGGAGAGGGAGAGGGAGAGGGAGAGGGAGAGGGAGAGGGAGAAAGAGGGGGACGGGGAGGGGAGGGAAGAGAGCGGGAAGGGAAAAGGAGAAAACGAAGAGAAAGAAAGTTGAAGGGAAAGAGAGAGAGGGGGGGGGGGGGAGGAGAGGGATGATAGGAGAGAGGCGGGAAGGGAGAGAAAAAAGGGGAAGGAAAAAAGAGGGAAGGAAAGTGGTAGGGAGAGAGAAGAAAAGGAAACGAGAGAGGGAGAAGAGAAGACGGCGAGGAAGAGAGAAGGAAAGGGAAGTGGAAGGGAAAAGGGAAAGGGAAAGAGAGGGAAGGAAAGTGGAAGGGAGTGAGAAGAAAAGGGAAAGAAAGAGGGAGAACGAGAGAGAGAGCGGAAGAACCACAGAGAGAGAGAAGACCAAAGAGGGAAGAAACGGAAAGACAAAGAATCAATCAGGAAACCGAATAGAAAGAGTGCCACAGCCGTGGTAAAAAAAAAGAAAAAAAAAGAAAGATGTAGATAAAATCCCTGAGACGAGAAAAGTAGACGAGGGAGAGAAAGCCGTGGAGGGAGAAGAGAAGGGGAGGAGATGGGAGGGTAGGAAGGAGGGAGGGAGGGAGGGATGTGAGGGTGGGAGGGAAGGGGAGGGAGGAAGGAGAGAGTGGGAGGGATATGGGAAAAAAGGCACGAGAGGGGAGGCGGGAGTAAAAAAAAGGAGTGAGTGAGAGAAAGAAGAATAAGAGAGAGAGAGAGAGAGAGAGAGAGAGAGAGAGAGAGAGAGAGAGAGAGAGAGAGAGAGAGAGAGAGAGAGAGAGAGAGAGAGAGAGAGAGAGAGAGAGAGAGAGAGAGAGAGAGAGAGAGAGAGAGAGAGAGAGAGAGAGAGAGAGAGAGAGAGAGAGAGAGAGAGAGAGAGAGAGAGAGAGAGAGAGAGAAAGAAAGAAAGAAAGATAAACAGATAGATAGATAGATAGATATAAAGAGAAAGGAAGATAGAGAGGGAGATAGATAGATAGATAGATAGAGAGAGAGAGCGAGAGAGAGAGAGAGATAAACAAAGAGAGAGAGAGAGAGAGAGAGAGAGAGAGAGAGAGAGAGAAACAAAGAGCGAGAGAGAGAAAAACAAAGAGAGAGAGAGAGAGAGAGAGAGAGAGGGGGGTGGGGGTAGTGGAGATGGTTGTCGGGCGAAGGGAGAACAGGTTAAGAGCGGAGACAGAGTGGGGGCAGCGAGGGTCAGCGAGGGTCAGCTCACACGCCACTAATGTGGTGGGACCATTCACGCTGTGGACCTGAGAAACGGCCGCACTTTGTCACGGCGGATGTGGGCTTGGCGCTGATGAAGTGGTCGGCGGCTCAGGTGGCCAG
Source organism: Penaeus japonicus (assembly GCA_017312705.2). Classification (NCBI taxonomy): domain Eukaryota; kingdom Metazoa; phylum Arthropoda; class Malacostraca; order Decapoda; family Penaeidae; genus Penaeus; species Penaeus japonicus. The sequence continues at coordinate 26,733 of BOPN01002660.1, read as the reverse complement.
GCCCGGGAGGGGGGCGGGGACGGGGGCGTGGGGCGGGGGGGGGGGGAGGGAGGAGGAGGGGAGGGAGGGAGGAGGGGAGGGAGGGAGGAGGGGAAAAGGAGGATGGAGGGGGGGAGGAAAGGAGGGAGGAGGGGAAAAGGAGAAAGTGGGGAGGAGGAGGGGAGGGAGGAGGAGGGGTAAGGGAGGAAGGTGGAGAAGCGGGAGGGAGGGAGGAAGGTGGAGAAACGGGGGAGGGAGGGAGGAAGGTGGAGAATCGGGAGGGAGGGAGGGAGGAAGGTGGAGAAGCGGGAGGGAGGGAGGGAGGGAGGGAGGGAGGAAGGTGGGGAGGTAAGGCAGGAAGGAGGAAGAAGGGAAAAGAGAAAGGAGAGTAGGAGGAAAGGAAGGAAGGTGGGAGGAGAGACGAAGACGGAAAAGGAGAGACAGGAGGGAGAGAAGAGGAAAAAGGCGAAGGGAGGAGGGATAGAGGGCGGGAGGGAGGAGAGAGGAGGAGGGGAGGAGGGGAGGAGGGGAGGAGGGGAGGAGGGGAGGAGGGGAGGAGGGGAGGAGGGGAGGAGGGGAGGAAGGCGTTACAGAGACATGGCTGACAGGGAGACAACTCAGAGGGAGGGAGGGAGGGAGGGAGGGAGGGTGGGAGGGAGGGCGAAGGAAACAATGTGGAGGCGACAGCGCTGACGAGGAGTGAGGGAACGAGGGGATAATGGGAGAGAGAAGGAGGAAAGGAGAAGGAGGGAGAGAGAGAGGGAGAGGGGATAATGGGAGAGAGAAGGAGGAAAGGAGAAGGAGGGAGAGAGAGAGGGAGAGGGGATAATGGGAGAGAGAAGGAGGAAAGGAGAAGGAGGGAGAGAGAGAGGGAGAGGGGATAATGGGAGAGAGAAGGAGGAAAGGAGAAGGAGGGAGAGAGAGAGGGAGAGGGGATAATGGGAGAGAGAAGGAGGAAAGGAGAAGGAGGGAGAGAGAGAGGGAGAGGGGATAATGGGAGAGAGAAGGAGGAAAGGAAGGAGGGAGAGAGAGGGGGAGAGGGGATAATGGGAGAGAGAAGGAGGAAAGGAGAAGGAGGGAGAGAGAGAGAGAGGGAGAGGGAGGGACGTAGGAAGGAGTGAATAGAAGGAAGAGGGAAAGAGTGAGGTGGAAAGGAGAAGAAGGGAGAAAGAGAGAGAGAGAAAGAGAGAGAGAGAGAGAGAGAGAGAGAGAGAGAGAGAGAGAGAGAGAGAGAGAGAGAGAGAGAGAGAGAGAGAGAGAGAGAGAGAGAGAGAGAGAGAGAGGGAGAATGGAAGATAATGTAATGAATAATGTAAAAAGAGAGAGAGAGAGAGAAGGTAGGGTGGTGTGAATGGGAGGAGGAATGCATTAGAGAGATAGGGAGAGATAGAGAGAAGGAGGGAGAAGGGAGGGAGGAGGAAAGTGGAAGGAAGGAGAAAGAGAGGGAGAGAGCGACGGAAGGAAGGAGGGAGGAAAGGAGAAGGGGAGAAGGAAGGAGGAAAAGAATGTTAAAGAGAGGGAAAAAATAACAATGAAAAAGAAAGTGGACAGCAATATTGAGAAGGAGATGAAGAGGAAGGAGAAAAGGAAGATATAAAGAAGAAGAAGACAAAGAAGTAAAAGAAGAAGAAGGATGAAGAAGAAGAAGCATAATAATAATAATAATAATAATAATAATGATAACAAGAAATAGCACAAGAAAAAGAAGGAGAAGGAGAAGAAGAAGAAAATAGAGGGAATAGCAGAAGAAGTAAACAGAAGAAGGAGAAGGAGAGGAAGAAGAAGAGAGAAGGAATAATGGCAACAAACGAAGGGAAAAGAGAAAGGAAAAACAACCCCGAAGATAGACGAGTGACGAAAAGAGAAGAAAGGAACAGGGGAAAACTGACAAAGGGAAATAGAAAGAAGGAATAAGAAAAATGACGGCAAATCAAGGGAGAGAAGAGAAGGAACAGGAAAAATATGAGGAAAAGGGAAGAGAAGGAAATCTAAGACAAAGGAAATTATCAGAGAGAGAGAAAGAGAGAGAGAGAGAGAGAGAGAGAGAGAGAGAGAGAGAGAGAGAGAGAGAGAGAGAGAGAGAGAGAGAGAGAGAGAGAGAGAACAAAAATAATGATAATGATAATAAAATAACCCGCAAAAGATAAAAGGGGAAAAAATGGAATAATACATAAACCAGATAAACTAACAAACGAAAACAACAACAAGGAAAAAAAAAATATACGAACTAGAGAGAATGAGCGAAAGATAACAACGATAATAAAGGCCAAAATGCAATGCAAGGGGAACGAATCAATTACAGGAATAAAAAATACAGAGAAGAGGAGGAGGAGGAGAAGGAGGAAGAGGAGAAAAAGGGTAAAAAAAAAAAATAATAAAAATAAAGATAAATAATAATAAATAATAATAATAAATAATAAATAATAAGAGGATAAAGTGGAGGAAGAAGAAAATGAGGAGGATGAAAAAGAAACAACAACGAAAATTGAAATTAAAAAGAAGAATTGGAGAGAATAATAATAATAACAATAATAATAATAATAATAATAATAATAATAATAACAAGGAGAAGGAAGATGATGGTGAGGAGGTGAAGGAGGAAGAGGACGAGAAGAGGGAAGAAGATAATGATGATAGAGAGGAAGATGAAGAAGGAGAATGAAATAGCAACAACAATTATAATAGTGATAATTTTGGCGACAGTAATTACTAGATAATAATGATGATAATGATAGTAATAATGATGATGACAATATAATTGATAATGATAGCATTAAATAGGATAATAATAATAATTATGACAGTGATAGTAATAATAATGATCATAAATGATAGTGATAATAATGGTAATAATTATGATAATAACAATAATGAATAACATAGATAATAGAAGCAGAAGAAGAGAGATACATAGAAAAAGGAAAAAAGGAAATAGAAGAAAGAGGGGAAGCATCAGGGAAAATAATGCCCCTCTACAAGTAAAAATCGAGGGGAAGGGGGGTAGGGAGAGGGAGGGGAGGTGTACAGGGAGTCGGGACAGGGAGCAATATTTCTACATCGTTGAGTCCACTCGGCCTTAGGGAGAGAGAGAGGGAGGTAGGGAGATGGGGAGGGAGGGAGATGGGGAAGGAGGGAGGGAGTTGGGAGACAGAGAGGGGGGAGATAGAGGAGTAAGGGAGTAAGGGAGGGAGAAAAAGAGAGGAACGAAGGGAGAGAGAGAGAGAGAGAGAGAGAGAGAGAGAGAGAGAGAGAGAGAGAGAGAGAGAGAGAGAGAGAGAGAGAGAGAGAGAGAGAGAGAGAGAGAGAGAGAGAGAGAGAGAGAGAGAGAAAGGACCCCCAGAATGGAAAATAAGCAAGAAGCAAAACAAAAAAACGGAAGCAATAAAGAAGAAGAATGGAATATGGCAAAACAAAGAAGAAATATATAGAGAGAGAACAAAGAAGAAGGGAAAGGAGGAAAAAAAAGAGAGATGAGGGAAAAGAAAATGCCTGAGAGAAATTGGAAACAGAGAAGAAAAGAGAAAGGAAGAAAAACACAAAAGCAAGGAGAGAGGGAGAGAGAGAGAGAGAGAGAGAGAGAGAGAGAGAGAGAGAGAGAGAGAGAGAGAGAGAGAGAGAGAGAGAGAGAGAGAGAGAGAGAGAGAGAGAAAGAGAGAGAAAGAGAAAGAGAGAGAGAGAGGCGAGAGATGTAGGGAGCGAGGGAGAGGGGGGAATACGTAGGGGGGGTGGGGGGGGGGGGGGGCAGCCTGATGAATTGCCCGATTGTTCTCAGGTGACGAGGCGAGGGAGGGGAGGGGGAGAGGGGGAGACAAGAGGGGGGGAAAGGTAGGAGAGATGGAAGGTGAGAAGAGCAGGAAAAAAAGAAAGAGGGAGGAAAGAGAGCGAAAGGATGAAGGTGGAATGGAGGGAGGAAGGAGTAATGGAGGGAAGTAGGAGGAATGGAGAGAGGAAGGAGTAATGGAAGGAGAAAGGAGGGAGGGAGTGTGCAGAAGGATTAAAGGAAAGAGGGAATAAATGTGATACGAAGGAAAGAAAGGAAGGTAGCTGGTAGGAAGGGAAAGAATGAAGAAGGGAAGGAAGGAATGAAGAAGAAAGAAGCGAGGGAAAAAAGAGAAGTGAGAAGAAGAGAAAAGACGAAAGAGCGAAGGCGTGAAGAAGACGAAAGAGAAGAGGCAAGGTAAAGGACGAAAGAAGTGAAACATAAAGAGAAACAGGGCGAGAAAATCAATGTGTTTCGAGGGACAACAAACACACTTTATGTTTGATCAATGATAAAGACACGAGACGCAGAAGAAGCAGGAAGAGAGGAAACAGGAAGAGAAGAAGTAGGAAGAGAGGAAGAAGGAAGAGTGGAAGCAGGGAAAGAGGAAGCAGGGAAAGAGGAAGCAGGAAGAGAGGAAGCAGGAAGAGAGGAAGCAGGAAAAGAGGAAGCAGGAAGAGAGGAAGCAGGAAAAGATGAAGCAGGAAGAGAGGAAGCAGGAAGAGTGGAAGCAGGAAGAGAGGAAGAAGGAAGAGAGGAAGAAGGAAGAGAGGAAGCAGGGAAAGAGGAAGCAGGGAAAGAGGAAGCAGGGAGAGAGGAAGCAGGAAAAGAAGAAGCAGGAAAGGAGGAAGCAGGAAAAGAGGAAGCAGGAAGAGAGGAAGAAGGAAGAGAGGAAGCAGGAAGAGAGGAAGCAGGAAGAGAGGAAGCAGGAAGAGTGGAAGCAGGAAGAGAGGAAGCAGGAAAAGAAGAAGCAGGAAAGGAGGAAGCAGGAAAAGAGGAAGCAGGAAGAGAGGAAGAAGGAAGAGAGGAAGCAGGAAGAGAGGAAGCAGGAAGAGAGGAAGCAGGAAGAGTGGAAGCAGGAAGAGAGGAAGCAGGAAAAGAAGAAGCAGGAAAGGAGGAAGCAGGAAAAGAGGAAGCAGGAAGAGAGGAAGAAGGAAGAGAGGAAGCAGGAAGAGAGGAAGCAGGAAGAGAGGAAGCAGGAAGAGAGGAAGCAGGAAAAGAAGAAGCAGGAAAGGAGGAAGAAGGAAGAGAGGAAGCAGGAAGAGAGGAAGCAGGAGGAAGGAAGAGTGGAAGCAGGAAGAGAGGAAGCAGGAAAAAAATGAAGCAGGAAGAGAGGAAGCAGAAAGAGAGAAAGGAGGAGGAAGGAAGAGTGGAAGCAGGAAGAGAGGAAGCAGGAAGAGAGGAAGCAGGAAGAGAGGAAGCAGGAAGAGAGGAAGCAGAAAGAGAGAAAGGAGGAGGAAGGAAGAGAGGAAGCAGGAAAATAAGAAGAAGGAAAAGAGGAAGCAGGAGGAAGGAAGAGAGGAACAGGTGAGAGGAAGCAGGAAGAGAGGAAGAAGTAGTTAGGAGGGAAGAAGGAAGAGAGGAAGCAGGAAGAGAGGAAGCAGGAAGAGAGGAAGCAGGAAGAGAGGAAGCAGGAAAAGAGGAAGCAGGAAGAGAGGAAGCAGGAAGAGAGGAAGCAGGAAGAGAGGAAGCAGGGAAAGAGGAAGAAGGAAGAGAGGAAGCAGGAAAAGATGAAGAAGGAAGAGAGGAAGGAGGAAGAGAGGAAGGAGGAAGAGAGGAAGGAGGAAGAGAGGAAGAAGGAAGAGAGGAAGCAGGAAAAGAGGAAGCAGGAAGAGAGGAAGAAGGAAGAGAGGAAACAGGAAGAGAGGAAGCAGGAAGAGAGGAAGCAGGAAGAGTGGAAGCAGGAAGAGAGGAAGCAGGAAAAGAAGAAGCAGGAAAGGAGGAAGAAGGAAGAGAGGAAGCAGGAAGAGAGGAAGCAGGAAAAGAAGAAGCAGGAAAGGAGGAAGAAGGAAGAGAGGAAGCAGGAAGAGAGGAAGCAGGAAAAGAAGAAGCAGGAAAGGAGGAAGAAGGAAGAGTGGAAGCAGGAAGAGAGGAAGCAGGAAAAGAAGAAGCAGGAAAGGAGGAAGAAGGAAGAGAGGAAGAAGGAAGAGAGGAAGCAGGAAAAGATGAAGAAGGAAGAGAGGAAGGAGGAAGAGAGGAAGGAGGAAGAGAGGAAGCAGGAAAAGAGGAAACAGGAAAAGAGGAAGCAGGAAGAGAGGAAGAAGGAAGAGAGGAAGCAGGAAAAGAGGAAGCAGGAAGAGAGGAAGCAGGAAGAGAGGAAGCAGGAAGAGAGGAAGAAGGAAGAGAGGAAGCAGGAAGAGAGGAAGCAGGAAAGGAGGAAGCAGGAAGAGAGGAAGCAGGAAGAGAGGAAGCAGGAAGAGAGGAAGCAGGAAGAGAGGAAGCAGAAAGAGAGAAAGGAGGAGGAAGGAAGAGAGGAAGCAGGAAAATAAGAAGAAGGAAAAGAGGAAGCAGGAGGAAGGAAGAGAGGAAACAGGAAGAGAGGAAGCAGGAAGAGAGGAAGAAGGAAGAGAGGAAGAAGGAAGAGAGGAAGCAGGAAGAGAGGAAGAAGGAAGAGAGGAAGCAGGAAGAGAGGAAGCAGGAAGAGAGGAAGCAGGAAGAGAGGAAGCAGGAAAAGAGGAAGCAGGAAGAGAGGAAGCAGGAAGAGAGGAAGCAGGAAGAGAGGAAGCAGGGAAAGAGGAAGAAGGAAGAGAGGAAGCAGGAAAAGATGAAGAAGGAAGAGAGGAAGGAGGAAGAGAGGAAGGAGGAAGAGAGGAAGGAGGAAGAGAGGAAGAAGGAAGAGAGGAAGCAGGAAAAGAGGAAGCAGGAAGAGAGGAAGCAGGAAGAGAGGAAGAAGGAAGAGAGGAAGCAGGAAGAGAGGAAGCAGGAAGAGAGGAAGCAGGAAGAGAGGAAGCAGGAAAAGAAGAAGCAGGAAAGGAGGAAGAAGGAAGAGAGGAAGCAGGAAGAGAGGAAGCAGGAAAAGAAGAAGCAGGAAAGGAGGAAGAAGGAAGAGTGGAAGCAGGAAGAGAGGAAGCAGGAAAAGAAGAAGCAGGAAAGGAGGAAGAAGGAAGAGAGGAAGCAGGAAAAGATGAAGAAGGAAGAGAGGAAGGAGGAAGAGAGGAAGGAGGAAGAGAGGAAGCAGGAAAAGAGGAAGCAGGAAAAGAGGAAGCAGGAAGAGAGGAAGAAGGAAGAGAGGAAGCAGGAAGAGAGGAAGCAGGAAGAGAGGAAGCAGGAAAAGAGGAAGCAGGAAAAGAGGAAGGAGGAAGAGAGGAAGCAGGAAGAGAGGAAGCAGGAAGAGAGGAAGCAGGAAGAGAGGAAGCAGGAAGAGAGGAAGCAGGAAGAGAGGAAGAAGGAAGAGAGGAAGCAGGAAGAGAGGAAGCAGGAAGAGAGGAAGCAGGAAGAGAGGAAGCAGGAAGAGAGGAAGCAGGAAGAGAGGAAGCAGGAAGAGAGGAAGCAGGAAGAGAGGAAGCAGGAGGAAGGAAGAGAGGAAGCAGGAAGAGAGGAAGCAGGAAGAGAGGAAGGAGGAAGAGAGGAAGGAGGAAGAGAGGAAGCAGGAAGAGAGGAAGCAGGAAGAGAGGAAGCAGGAAAAGAGGAAGCAGGAAAAGAGGAAGGAGGAAGAGAGGAAGCAGGAAGAGAGGAAGCAGGAAGAGAGGAAGCAGGAAGAGAGGAAGCAGGAAAAGAGGAAGCAGGAAGAGAGGAAGAAGGAAGAGAGGAAGAAGGAAGAGAGGAAGAAGGAAGAGAGGAAGCAGGAAGAGAGGAAGCAGGAAGAGAGGAAGCAGGAAAAGAGGAAACAGGAAAAGAGGAAGGAGGAAGAGAGGAAGCAGGAAGAGAGGAAGCAGGAAGAGAGGAAGCAGGAAGAGAGGAAGCAGGAAGAGAGGAAGCAGGAAGAGAGGAAGCAGGGAAAGAGGAAGGAGGAAGAGAGGAAGGAGGAAGAGAGGAAGAAGGAAGAGAGGAAGCAGGAAGAGAGGAAGGAGGAAGAGAGGAAGGAGGAAGAGAGGAAGCAGGAAAAGAGGAAGCAGGAAGAGAGGAAGGAGGAAGAGAGGAAGCAGGAAGAGAGGAAGCAGGAAGAGAGGAAGCAGGAAGAGAGGAAGCAGGAAAAGAGGAAGCAGGAAGAGAGGAAGAAGGAAGAGAGGAAGCAGGAAGAGAGGAAGGAGGAAGAGAGGAAGCAGGAAGAGAGGAAGCAGGAAGAGAGGAAGGAGGAAGAGAGGAAGCAGGAAGAGAGGAAGCAGGAAAGTAGGAAGAAGAAAGAGTGGACGCAGGGAAAAAGGAAGCAGGAAAGGAGGAAGCAGGAAGAGAGGAAGAAGGAAAAGAAGAAGCAGGAAGAGAGGAAGAAGGAAGAGAGGAAGAAGGAAGAGTGGAAGCAGGAAAAGAGGAAGCAGGAAGAGAGGAAGAAGGAAGAGAGGAAGCAGGAAGAGAGGAAGAAGGAAGAGAGGAAGAAGGAAGAGAGGAAGCAGGAAGAGAGGAAGCAGGAAGAGAGGAAGAAGGAAGAGAGGAAGAAGGAAGAGAGGAAGCAGGAAGAGAGGAAGCAGGAAGAGAGGAAGCAGGAAGAGAGGAAGCAGGAAGAGAGGAAGCAGGAAGAGAGGAAACAGGAAGAGAGGAAGGAGGAAGAGAGGAAGCAGGAAGAGAGGAAACAGGAAGAGAGGAAGGAGGAAGAGAGGAAGAAGGAAGAGAGGAAGGAGGAAGAGAGGAAGAAGGAAGAGAGGAAGAAGGAAAGGAGGAAACAGGAAGAGAGGAAGAAGAAAGAGAGGAAGAAGAAAGAGAGGAAGCAGGAAGAGAGGAAGCAGGAAGAGAGGAAGACAGGAAGAGAGGAAGCAGGAAGAGAGGAAGAAGAAAGAGAGGAAGCAGGGAAAGAGGAAGCAGGAAGAGAGGAAGAAGAAAGAGAGGAAGCAGGGAAAGAGGAAGCAGGAAGAGAGGAAGCAGGAAAAGAGGAAGCAGGAAGAGAGGAAGCAGGAAAAGAGGAAGCAGGAAGAGAGGAAGCAGGAAGAGAGGAAGCAGGAAGAGAGGAAGCAGGAAGAGAGGAAGCAGGAAAAGAGGAAGCAGGAAGAGAGGAAGCAGGAAAAGAGGAAGCAGGAAGAGAGGAAGAAGAAAGAGAGGAAGCAGGGAAAGAGGAAGCAGGAAGAGAGGAAGCAGGAAAAGAGGAAGCAGGAAGAGAGGAAGCAGGAAGAGAGGAAGCAGGAAGAGAGGAAGCAGGAAGAGAGGAAGCAGGAAAAGAAGAAGCAGGAAGAGAGGAAGAAGGAAGAGAGGAAGAAGGAAGAGAGGAAGCAGGAAAAGAGGAAGCAGGAAAAGAGGAAGAAGAAAGAGAGGAAGCAGGAAGAGAGGAAGAAGAAAGAGAGGAAGCAGGGAAAGAGGAAGCAGGAAGAGAGGAAGAAGAAAGAGAGGAAGCAGGGAAAGAAGAAGCAGGAAGAGAGGAAGCAGGAAGAGTGGAAGCAGGAAGAGAGGAAGCAGGAAAAGAAGAAGC
>BOPN01002660.1:10000-12500 GCA_017312705.2 Penaeus japonicus | reverse complement strand
TAGGCTTTATATTTCTGCTACGTCAAATCCAGAGTTTAGAGCTGTGAGGAGGACATCGAAACGCGAAATTAATTCCGTGTCAATACCAGTTACCTGATACCACTTACATGCTTCAAAAAGCGTCTTGCAGTGTTACCACAATTAGTAGTTCCTGCTCCTTGTGCTGGTTTGTCGACATTAATGCCCAGTTGTTGTTTCAGCTCCTTCTGTATCCTCTTTTTCTCTTGAGTCGTGATTTGTTTGTTTTTCTTACCTCTTGATGCCCAAGACTTGATTTTCAGTCTGTATTAATGGGAGTATACATTCCATGGAGTTTATAAGAAGATGGAGAGGGGCAATTCCATAAGATAGTGTTTCCCTTCTTATTCCCTTGGCCATGATGGCATCCAAATCATTCATAGAAGATGGGTTTGTGGGAGGGTCGCACATATAGCATGTGGCTGCTGATGGTGTATTGGTCAGGACTTGACATATTTTGCCATCAACCATTGTTAATATTATCTTATGTCCTATTTCATGAGTGTCAGTATGAGTGGTAACAAGTCTGTCAATTTCAGATTTTAAAGAGTCCCATTCAGACTTTATAAGGGAGGCTGTTTCTTTTTTGAAGATCACTCTAAGGGGCCGGCAGTAAATAGGAGAAGAAGGTACAGGGTTATTCCACAAAATAATTTTTGACCCTTTTACGTAAAGGCGTAATGGGCATAGGAAGGCTGAGAAAATGTTTTCTTCACTTATTCCATCATATCTACCTTCGTCATACTTAATATCATAAATAGAATGACATCCACTTCCGTCCATCCCACACTTCCACAGTAACTCCAAATTCGTTGTGTTTTCATTCTCTCTGTTTGATATAACGTCAAGTGCACATTGCTGGCCTTCCAATAACCGATTCGTGGTGTGGTTTACCAGATCCTGTAGAAGAATACGCACTTGAAATTCCTCTGACGAAATATTATTTGGGTAGCACTTTTTCTTCTCTCGTAGGATTGCATTGTAGGATGGATAGATGTTACAGTTCCTCTTTCTATGTTCCTCTCTTAAGTATATATAATTTTCTTTACTTAAATTAATGTTAACAATGACTGCAAGGGCTTCTGATGGTGTAAATTTTTTTTCACTAGGCGCTTGTAGTTTAGTGTTTATCTTTAGTGGACGGGTTGGTGTTGCAATTACCTCCTTGCATAATTTTGATGCAACAAGATTACTATCCTTTCGAAAGTTCATTTGACTACCATAAAGTAATTCCTCTGCTGAATAGTCTGAGCGCATGTTTTCTGTTCTGCGTCTTTTTGAACGTTCACTAAGGGAGGAGAAATGTTCAGAAGGTCTACCACTCTGATATGACGAATGCCAGTTATCACTGGAAACGATATTTTTAAGAGTTGCCAGGTGTATCTAATTTTATCTCCCATTCAACTATTCGGTATCGTTTCCTAAAATTATCTGCCATGCGATGTGATTTTTGCCAGTAATTGTTAAAACGATGTTTAAGTAATCTCAGAGTACAATTCTGCATAGTATTGCCATGTCTATGTTCTTGTTGGTGTTGTTTGATCACATCTGTGATTACTTGATCAAGGTACGTCATTGCGGTGACTGATGTATGAGTCTATTAGATCTTCTCCTGATTGTTTTCTCCATCTGAAATATTTTATATTTATCAGTAACTTCGACGGTTAATTACTCAAATTACTCTAAATTTATTACTATAGTTATCAATTGCCATATTATTAGTTGGCCAGCTTCATGGGAAGCTTAACTCTTCAGGCAAATAAGTTAAAATGCGTCCACCAATGGCGCGGATTCAACCCTACAGTGTAATTAATTAGATGTAGATTTCGAATTCAGGATGAACCCCAAACTGATGTCGTTTATACAAGCCGTCTTAATTTATGAAAGCTTTTGTTTTCTTTGGTTAAAATACAGTATTTAATGGATAACTATTATATTTTTCCTGTACTTCGAGCAGCAGTTCCAGGTTATACATATAATTTATATAAATATATTTTCACTTTTTTTTTTACATATGGTGCAATCTTTACATGTTCAGAAGTATCCGACCATAACAATAATTCCATTATAAATATAGTAACACGTTTTATTACCTCTAAAATGGAAGAACCAAGTGGATGTTGTTGTTTTGCTCTCGTGTGTAGAAAACGTATAAAAAACGGGAAGGCAGATGGCGGCGGGTTTTTCAAACGTATTTTGCGCAGCCCACTTGCATGTGTGTGTATAAAAATAAACAAAGCATGCAAAGTTTCAGATTTTGGCAAGATATTGAAATTGAATATGATAAAATAATTATTTTTCTTTTGTGATGATGTGAAAATTTGACTGAACACTTCTTAACATTTGGTGTGTCACTGTTTTATTAACATCAATCATAATATACAATGTAATGGAAATATTTGGAAAATAATATTTTCATTAGCATAAAAGTCCTAAATATTATCAACATTGGCTGTATGAACACAATCGATGTTATCTTGTG
>BOPN01002660.1:0-2500 GCA_017312705.2 Penaeus japonicus | reverse complement strand
TACTATCCCCTTTTCCCTTCCCTTCCTCTCAGATCTCTGCCCCTGTTTTCCCCTTTCCCCCTTCCCTTCCCTTCCTCTCAGATCTCTGCCCCTGTTTTCCCCTTTCCCCCTCCCCTTCCCTCTTCTAATTGTGGCTCTTATCCTCTTTTTTTACCCACCTCCCCCTATACTCACGGCTCCTACCCCCTCCCTCTATCACCTCCTCTTATGGTTCATACCCCTTTCCCCTTCCCCCTTCCCCCTCGCCCTTTCCCCTCCCCCTCCCCTCCATCTTCCCCTATTAGCAGCTCAGCTCCTCCCCCTGCCGTCTCTCCTCTCCCCTTCCCTCTTCTGCAACAAGCCCCTTCACCCTCCCCCTCCCTCCCCTGTCCCCCTCCCCTCAACATCTTTAATTAATCCCCATCCCCCCCCGGGCACAGTGCGGCGCAATTCGACCTTCGTCACTCAGCAACTGCTAGGGAACTCAGGAGGAGGAGCAGGAGGAGGAGGAGGAGGAGGAGGAGGAGGAGGAGGAGGAGGAGGGAGGAGGAGGAGGAGGAGGAGGAGGAGGAGGAGGGGGAGGAGGAAGAGTAATAGTAATAGAAGTAGGAGGAGGAGGAAGAAGAGAAAGAGAAGGAAGATGATGATGAGGAAGATGAGGAAGAAGAGAAGGAAAAGGAGGAGGAAGAGAGGGAACAGGAGGAGGAAAAAAGGAAGAGAGGGAACGAGGAGGAGGAGGAGAAGGAGGAGGAGGAGGAGAAGGAAGGAGGAGGAGGAAGAGAAGAAAGAGGAGGAGGAGGAGGAGGAGGAGGAGAAGGAGGAAGGAGGAGGAGAAGGAAGAGGAGGAGGAGGAAGAGAAAGAAGAGGAGGAGGAGGAAAAGGAAGAGGAGGAAGGGGATGTGGAGGAAAAGGAAGAAGCGACGATGAGGAGAAGAAAATGAAGAAGAAAAAGAGAAGTAGGGAGAAGACGAAGAAGAATATGATGAAAATAATGACGATGATTATGATGATGAGGAGGAGGAAAAGGAGGAAGAAAAGGAAGAGAAAGTGGGGGAGGAGAAAGAGAAAGAGGAAAAATAGGAATAGAAGGAGGAGAAAGAGGATTAGAAGGAGGAGAAAGAGGATGAAGGAGGAGAAAGAGGAAGAGGAGGAGAAAGAGAAAGAGGAGGTGAAGAGGTAGTGGAGGAGGAGGAGGAAAAAGAAGAGGATAAAAAGGGAAAGAGAGGAAGAGGAGCTAATGGAAGAGGAGGAGGAGGAGAAAGAAAAAGAAGAGTCCAAAGAGGAAAAAGAGAAGCAGGAGAAAGAGGAAAACCCTCTCCTCCTCCTACTAGGGAGGGGACCCCCCACCCCACCCCCAGCCTTGCTCTGCGGCCTCTGCCCGGCCGGCGGAGCGGCGGTCTGCCACAACAAATACAATTATTGGAAACCTCTTAGGAACCTTCAGAGCCTCAACAACCTTAAGAAAGCAGATCTACCACTACCCCCCCACCCCTCCACCCCACCCCCACCCGGCGTTCCATTGGGGGAGGAAGAAATCAGAGTCTCTCTCTCTCTCTCTCTCTCTCTCTCTCTCTCTCTCTCTCTCTCTCTCTCTCTCTCTCTCTCTTTTTTTTTCTCTCTCTCTCACTCAATATGTGTGTGTATGTGTGTATGTGTGTGTTTGTGCATCTCTCTCTTTCTCTCTCTAGCTCTCTCTCTCTCTCTCTCTCTCTCTCTCTCTCTCTCTCTCTCTCTCTCTCTCTCTCTCTCTCTCTCTCTCTCTCTCTCTCTCTCTCTCTCTCTCTCTCTCTCTCTCTCTCTCTCTCTCTCTCTCTCTCTCTCTCTCTCTCTCTTTCTCTCTCTATATGTATACTGATATGCATTTATAAGCTGTGCATCGCTGAATAGGTTACACAGTTTTTCTCCAACACATGCGACACAATACACGGAAAACGGTCATTATATCATTTACTCTTCTCCTCTACTCTGATGTCTGACCTATATGGAGTTTCGTGACAATTCATTATATTCAAAATGTACATCTCCTGTTGTGCATGTTTCAGCCTATCCCATTTATTTGCCAAGATCTTATAAGTAGGCCTATTTCACAAAACTTTCTGAAGCGCAGCAGCTATAGTAACACTGACTATGGTAGCACTGTAATCCATTACATGTAACTATGTCATGAATCTACCACAGCCTTTGAACGAGTTTGTTCATTACAAAAAAAAAAAAAAAATTGCAATTGAGACTTAGATGCCAGACGAAGAGAACGTCGCATGTACGAAATCATTACGAATTATACGAAATATGAGTCAAAATTTCAAATATAGTTGCTTAAGATGACTCCAATTCCCAGGGGACAGGATATCATTAATTTGATTGTTCAGTTGATGAACCCTGACGAAGTGAGGCGAAAACGTCACCTAAACTAATGCAGCAAGGAGTAGTTTACTATAAAGAATATGATATTGAAATTAGGGAAGCCGCTTAAGTCTAGGTGGTATTTTGTCTTACTTTCCCTGTGTATGAAAATGCATAT
>BOPN01002659.1:180061-185061 GCA_017312705.2 Penaeus japonicus | reverse complement strand
ACAAGAAAAACAGCGACCCCACCCCCTCACCGGAAGTAAGTTCCGGTAGATAGGCCTATAATGAGAAAATCTTATTCTGTGAGTGAGGTCGTTAGTTTCCGTTCATTTTTTTTTTTCGTTTTTTTTCTGTTTCTATTTTATTTTATTCTTTTAAGAGGGAGGATAGGGATAAGAATATGAGTAAATTATATAAATGGGGAATATGATATGCATGAAAAGATAAAACAAATATAAAAATAGGGAGGGATTGGAAGAATTCCGATAAAAAAATGGCAAAGAGAGGGAGAGAGTATTTATGTATGTGTAGATGTGTCTGTCTGTATATGTATGTATGTATGTACGTATGTATGATTTTTTATTTACCTCTCTGATTATACATAGATTTTCACTGTATATGATTGTATGTGTGTGTGAGTGTGTGTGTGTGTGTGTGTGTGTGCGTGTGTGTGTGTGTGTGTGTGTGTGTGTGTGTGTGTGTGTGTGTGTGTGTGTGTGTGTGTGTGTGTGTGTGTGTGTGTGTGTGTGTGTGTGTGTGTGTGTGTGTGTGTGTGTGTGTGTGTGTGTGTGTGTGTGTGCAAGCGTGTGCAAGTAAAGAAAAAAAAAAACATGAACCCATTGGCACCAGCGTGGGAACATGTCAATAAGCAATCCATACCCCGCGGAGAAAACGTAAAATTCAATCATAGTTTGATGGACTGATCTCGCTGAATCAGCTAATAAGGTTACCATCCACAAAATAAGTATATATATATATATTAAAAAAAAAGAAGATAAAACACATACCAAAAAAAAAAAAAAAAAAAAAGAACACGTATTAAGTAACTTATTAAAAAAAAAAAGATACATACAAAAAAAAAAAAAAAAAAAAAGAACACGTATTAAGTACCTCATTTCAAGACCCGCAAAGGAAAATCTCTCTCGCACTTCCTCGCTCGACCTCCGTTCAGCAAGATGGCCCAACCAACACACACTCCCCGACGCTAATGGAACCAGCAACCAACTCCGTCCAGCATAAACACCAACGACTGACAAACATATTAGCCGACAAAAAAACAGCAACATGCGCAATCCCATGAACCCACAGCAACCGGACAAGCAAACAAGGGGAGCTCCAGACAGCATGAGAGAGCGCCCCTGTCAAGCTAGATTTACGGTTGAGAGAAAAACAGGAGCGGCCGACACCCTGCCTGCGGCGTCGCGGCTGTTCTTGTTCGACCAATTGCTGTCCATTCTGCTCGGCCACTTTGTTTCTCCACCGCGGCGGGAAATGTGTCTGCGCACGGCCATGATTCTGCTGCTCTTCGCGTGAGCTTCTTCTTGTCTGCTGCTGGATGCCTCGTACCGCGTCTGCCTGCGTCTGATTTTCGTTTTGCTTTTTTTTTTTTTCCTTTTCTTTTCTGTTCTCTCTCTCTCTCTCTCTCTCTCTCTCTCTCTCTCTCTCTCTCTCTCTCTCTGTCTCTCTCTCTCTCTCTCTCTCTCCTTTTCTCTCTCTCTCTCTCTCTCGCTTTGGTCTCACTTCCTCTGCTGAAAGAGAGAGTTTCTGCCCTTCAGTCTTTCTCTCTTCTTCTTCTTCTCCGTGCCTCGTTTCTGCTGATTCTCTTACTATCTCTGCTCATGCTTTGCTTCTACTGATATTCTTGACTGATTCTGCTTTCAGTCTGTTTTTTCGTGTAATGATTTTATCTCTTAATACCGCTTTTCCGTTTTGAAAGAGAAAGACAAAGAGATATATAGATAGATAGATAGAGAGAGAGAGAGAAAGAGAGAGAGAAAGAGAGTGAGAGAAGACAAAGAGAGAGAAATAGATAGACAGATAGATTGAGAGAGAGAGAGAGAGAAAGTGAGAAAACGAGAGAGAGAGAGAGAGAGAGAGAGAGAGAGAGAGAGAGAGAGAGAGAGAGAGAGAGAGAGAGAGAGAGAGAGAGAGAGAGACACCTCCCCCACAGCCTCCCTTCCTCAAAGGATAAAATAAGGCAACTAAATTCATTCACGAGTCTCATAATCCTCAAGATCATTAAAAAAGATGTCTAAGCCAATGAAAAAAAAAAAAAAAAAAAAATCTATATATATATATATATATATATATATATATATATATATATATATATATATATATATATGTATATATAATATATATATATATATATATATATATATATATATAATAAAAAAAAATGAGAGGGAAAAAATACATATATAAAAAAAAAAAAAAGACAAGGGAGAGAGAGATAAAAAAAAGACTTACATATACAAATTCAAATAAAAGAAAAAAAAAGAAAAGAGAGAAAAATAAACAAAAAAACTTTTGCATTCAGTTCTTCGGCGAAAGAGCAGGTCTTCTTAGGGTAGCGTGAGGGTAGTCGGTCAAAGGGCCTGATGATGCGATCGCAGGTGTGGGCCCTGCGCGTTGCCTCGGGGGGGAGGGGGGAGGGGGGAGGGAGGGAGAGAGGGAGAGGTGGGGAGGGTGGGAGAGGTGGGGGGAGTGGGAGAGAGGGAGGGTGGGAGAGGTGGGGAGGGAGGGAGAGGTGGGGCGGGGGAGGGGGGGAGAGGTGGGGCGGGGGAGTGGGAGAGGTGGGGAGGGGGAGTGAGGGGGGGAGGGAGGGGGGAGAGGAGGGGCGGGAGGGAGAGGTGGGGCGGGGGAGTGGGAGAGAGGTGGGGGGGGAGGGAGGGAGAGGTGGGGAGGGAAGGAGAGGTGGGGGGAGGGAGAGGTGGGGCGGGGGAGGTGGGGGGAGTGAGGGAGAGGTGGGGAGGGGGAATGGGAGAGAGGGAGGGAGAGGGGGAAGGGGGTGAGCAATGAGGCGATGGACACGGCGAGGGAACGCGGTTTTGTGGGGGCTGGAGGAGGAAGAGGAGGAGGAGGAGGAGGAGAAGAAGAAGAAGAAGAAGAAGAAGAAGAAGAAGAAGAAGGAGGAGGAGGGGAAGGAGAAGGGATAAGGAGAAGGTGGAGGAAATGAAGAAAGAGGAGGAAAAGGGAGTCAAGGGAGTACGGAGCTTAAGAAAGAAGAGGAAAAAGGAGAAATAGGAAGAGGAGCTAGGAGGGAGATCGATAAGTAACAGGAAGAAGATTAGGACGGGAGGAGGGAGAGGAAGAGGACCAGAGAAGAGGAAACGAGAGGAAGAAGAAAACTTGTTAAAAGAGGAACGAAGACGGAGGGAGAGGAGGAAAAAGAGGAAGAAATAGTTGAGGAAGAGTTGGGGGAGGAGGAGGACAGAGACACAAGAGAGAGAGACAGACAGACAGACAGACAGACACACACACACACACACACACACACACACACACACACACACACACACACACACACACACACACACACACACACACACACACACACACACACACACACACACACACACACACACACACACACACACACACACACACACACACACACACACACACACACACACACATACAAAAAAAAAAAAAAAAGAGAGAGAGAGAGAGAGAAAGAGAGAGCGAGAGACAGAGAGAGAAAGAGATAATGAGAAAGAGAGAGAGAGGAGGAGACTAATCGGAAGAAGGGAGATAGGAACGGCCAACAAGATGGAGAGAGAACAAGGAGGAGAAGGAGGAGGGAAGGTGTGTTCAGGTAAATTAAACATTAGTGTTACGTGGTTAAAACGATCCACTTAACCCCCCTCCCCTCCCCCCTCCCTACTCCCCCCACACGAAAAAAAGGAACGCAAATTTTCTCAAGCAAGACGCGTTCTCTCTCTCTCTCTCTCTCTCTCTCTCTCTCTCTCTCTCTCTCTCTCTCTCTCTCTCTCTCTCTCTCTCTCTCTCTCTGGAACGAAGAATGAGAATGTGTATGTCATGTCTCTGTCATATTCTTTCTCTCTTGCTGACTCTCTCTCTCTCTCTCTCTCTCTCTCTCTCTCTCTCTCTCTCTCTCTCTCTCTCTCTCTCTCTCTCTCTCTCTCTCTCTCTCTCTCTCTCTCTCTCTCTCCCCCTCTCTCTCTCTCTCTCTCTCTCTCTCTCTCTCTCTCTCTCTCTCTCTCCCTCCCCCCATCTCTCTCTCTCTCTCTCTCTCTCTCTCTCTCTCTCTCTCTCTCTCTCTCTCTCTCTCTCTCTCTCTCTCTCTCTCTCTCTCTCTCTCTCTCTCTCTCTCTCTCTCTCTCTCTCTCTCTCTCTCTCTCTCTCTCTCTCTTTCTCTCTCTCTGGAACGAAGATTGAGAATGTGTATGTCATGTCTCTGTCATATTCTTACTCTCTTGCTGACTGTCTCTCTCTCTCTCTCTCTCTCTCTCTCTCTCTCTCTCTCTCTCTCTCTCTCTCTCTCTCTCTCTCTCTCTCTCTCTCTCTCTCTCTCTCTCTCTCCCTCTCTCTCTCCCTCTCCCTCTCCCTCTCTCTCTCTCTCTCTCTCTCTCTCTCTCTCCCTCTCTCTCTCTCTCTCTCTCTCTCTCTCTCTCCCTCCCCCCCTCCCTCTCTCTCTCTCTCTCTCTCTCTCTCTCTCTCTCTCTCTCTCTCTCTCTCTCTCTCTCTCTCTCTCTCTCTCCCTCTCTCTCTCCCTCTCCCTCTCCCTCTCCCTCTCCCTCTCCCTCTCCCTCTCCCTCTCCCTCCCGCAACCCCTTAAACTCACTCGATCATCGCCTCGACGGAAGAACAGATGGGCGGTTATTATGACAGCGTCGCGGGAGACTTTAATTAAAGTACGCGAGAGTTATTTACACCGTGGAACACCGCTCGCCCGCGTCAGGAGGGTGACGTCACGCTGGCGGAAGCAAAGACGTATCACGGACTTTTGGCGATTAGATTTTGTTTTTACCGGGGGATAGGGGGTAGGGGGATGGGGGGTAGGGGGAGGGGGAGGAGTATCTCTTACGGGGGGAAGGGGGTAGGGGGAGGGGGAGAGGGTAAGGAGTATCTCTTACGGGGGGGAAGGGGGGAGGGGGATGGGGGGAGAGGGTGAGGAGTATCTCTTACGGGGGGAAGGGGGATGGGGGAGGGGGAGAGGGGGAGGAGTACCTCTTACGGGGGGAAGGGGGAGAGGGGGAGG
>BOPN01002659.1:165061-172561 GCA_017312705.2 Penaeus japonicus | reverse complement strand
TCCTCCCACCTCCTCCTCACCCCTCTTCCTCCACCTCCTCCTCCTCTTCTTCTTCTTCTTCCCCCATGCCCTCCCTCATCCCCTCACCCCATCCCATCCTCCACTTCCTCCCACCTCCTCCTCCTCCCCTCACCCCCAACCCCCACCCACCCCCAACCCCCCAACCCCCAACCCCCCCCCCTCAAAGGGCCATGAGAGCCTCCCAATCGCCTCTTCCCACCCCAGCGAGAGGAATCACAACCCCAAACAGGTGAGGCGCTTTTAAGGAAACCTCAATGCACAATTATGTTCTTTTTGTCTAAGCGTCCGGGTCGGGAGACAGCTTCTGTATGGGGGAAGGGGGGGGGGGGGGGGGGGAGGAGAGGAAGAGGAGGGGGGAGGGAAGAAGGGGGGTTTCTTCTTCATGGGTCTTCTTCATCATCATCTTCTTCTTCTTCTTCTTCTTCTTTTCGTCCCATTTCCTGCCGTAACCCCCCTCCCCCCCTACACACACACACACCAATCCATTCATGGTGTGTGGGGGGGGGAGGGGGTCCTGCGCCACGGGGAGTCCCTCTCTCCTTAGCTTCGGTGTCTCGGAGGAACATGTCTTCAGCAGGCTCGGGTTTCCTTGGCCTTTGCGACACCTCTTTCGCGCCGTGCTCTTATTATTAGGATTATTCTGATTTTTTTTTTTTTTTTTTCTCTCTCTCTTTTTCTTCTTCTTCTTTTTTCTCTCTTTTTTTTATCTTCTTCTTCTTCTTCTTTAGGATTATTCTGTTTTTTTTTTTTTTTTTTCTCTCTCTCTCTTTTTCTTCTTCTTCTTCTTTTTTCTCTCTTTTTTTTTTTCTTCTTCTTCTTTAGGATTATTCTGTTTTTTTTTTTTGTTTTTTTTCTTGGGTTTCTCTCTTTTCTACTTTTGTTGTTTCTTCGCTTCTTATGTCGTTTCTTAATTATTATTCTTGTTTTGTCTTTTTTTTTCTCCTTTACTCTTTTTCTTCTCTGCTTTCTCCTTCATTTCTCCTCCTTATCGTCTTCCTTCCTCCTTCTCCCTTTTAGTTCCCTGTCCTTTATTCCTTTTTTATTCCTTCCATCTATCCATACCTCATCATCAACATTTCTTGTTGTTCTTTCCTCGCCTAGAAAACAATATATAGATAAATATACGCATAGATACATAAACGAATAGATAACTGAATGAATAAATTCATGAATGGATGAATGAATGAAAATAGGTAGATAGATTATCAGAAATATTAAAATCAGGAACGAGATGAGATAAAAAGCTTAACGCCAGTTCAACACTTCGCTATTTCCTGAATTGTATCTGTCCCTTTTAAGGCTCTTTCCAACAGTTGCAATCGCAGTTGCACATTGCAAGAGCCAAGATGCAAAATAAAAACCTGGGATGCTGAGATCTCTCAAAATTGCATAAACGACTTCATGCTTGTCTGTCTGATGGCTTTCCTTGCAACCTTGCCTGTGCATTAAGTTTGCAATACTTGTTTCTCTGGCTGTTTGCATGCTTGTCATTTAGATTTATGCATTTCTATCTGCAGGTTTGTCTCCCTGCCTACCTGCTTGCTTCCCTGCTTGCCCCTCTACTGGAATGCGTGCCTGCTAGCCAGTCTGTCTGCCTCCCTTCTTCTATCTATCTACCTGCCTGCACGCCTGTCAGTCTGTTCCCTGCCTGCCATCCTATCTCCTACCTGCTTGCCTATTTGCTTGCCTACCTGCTTGCCTACCTGCTTGCCTACCTGCTTGCCTACCTGCTGCCTGCTCCACCTCGCCAGGATCTTCTCCCAGAGGCGAGTATGATTATCCGAGAGGACTATTTTTCCCTGATACCCGATACTCGACACCCGGGTATCAGTGAGGCGCGTGAGAGGGAGGGAAGGGAGAGGGGGGGGAGAGGGGAGGTAGGAGAGAGGGACAAGGGTGGAGGGAGGGGAGAGTGGGAGGGAGGGTAGAGGGATAAGAGATGAGGGAGGGGAGAGGGACATGGGTGGAGGGAGGGGAGAGTGGGAGGGAGGGTAGAGGGATAAGAGAGGAGGGAGGGGAGAGGGACATGGGTGGAGGGAGGGGAGAGATATAAGGGTGGAGGGAGGAGAGAGAGGGATAAGAGAGGGTAGAGGGATAAGGGTGGAGAGGAAGGGGAGAGGGACAAGGGTGGAGAGGGAGGGGAGAGGTGGATAAAGAGTGGAGAGGGAGGGTAGGGAGATGGGGGAAGGGGATAAGGGAGGACAAGGCATAGGTAGGCCTGGGCAAGAGAGGAATAAAGGAGGAGAGGGAAAGGGAAGAAGAGAGATATCAGAGAGGGGGGGGGGGGCAAGGGGAGAAGAATAAGTAGGGACATAAATAGGCGAATAAAGGGAAAAGGGAGAGAGGAAAGGGGAATAAAAATATCGGAGAAGAACCAAGGGAAACCGAAAGAAAGTCGGGAAGATAGAAAGGGAAGAAGAAGAGGATAGAGGGATGAGTGAAAAGAAAGAGTGAGGGAAAAAAAGAGAAAATGAAAAATAGATTACAAAAAAATGGAAGAAGAAAAGGCAAAGAAAGAAATGAAAAGAAAAGGAGGAAGAGATGGGGGGGGGGGGAGGGGGAGAACAAGGCGAATGAGGAGGGGAAAATACACACACAGGGGATGTCAGGGGATGGCAGAGAAGGGAAGGGGGGGCGGAGGGGAGGGGAGGGGGGGGGGACGCGTTCCCAGGCTCTCCAACCTTCCTCAGGTTACACCCGGAATCTGTCAAAGGCGTTTTACTCTATGGCGTTTGTAACCCCCCTCCCTCCCCCTCTCCCCCTCGCTTCCTCCCCCTCTCCCCCTCGCTTCCTCCCCCTCTTCTACTCCCCCTCCCCCCTCTCTCCCTCGCCTTCACCCCTTTCTCCCTCGTCTCCTTCCCCCCCCCCCTACTCCTCTTTTCTCTCACCCTCGCCTCCTCTCCCTCCCTCCCTCCTTCCCCCTCCCATCTTCCCCTTTCTCATTCCGTTTATTCGCTCTTTCTTCTTCTGCCTCCTCTCGTTCAGAGAGAGAGAAAGAGAGAGAGAGAGAGAGAGAGAGAGAGAGAGAGAGAGAGAGAGAGAGAGAGAGAGAGAGAGAGAGAGAACGAAAGAGAGAAAGAGAGAGAGAGAGAGAGAAAGAAAGAGAGAGAGAGAGAGAGGGAGGGAGGGAGAGAGAGAAAAAAAAGAGAGAGCGAGAGAAAGAGGGAGAGAGAGAGAAAGAAAGAAAGAGCGAGAGAGGGAGACAGCGAGAGAGACAGCGAGAGAGAGAGAGAGAGAGAGAGAGAGAGAGAGAGAGAGAGAGAGAGAGAGAGAGAGAGACCGAGAGACAGTGAGAGAGAGAGAGATCGAAAAAATATAGGAAGGCAGAGACAGAAAGAGGAAAAAAAAAAAAAAAGAACGAGAGAGAAAGAAATTCGTGAGAAAGAAAGAGTTACAGAGAGAGAAAGAGAAGCAGACAAAAAAAGGAGCGAAAGAAAAAAAAAAAAAAAAAAAAAAAAAGAGAAGATTAAAATGCCACTAAACAGACACGATGATTGCAATTGAGTGCACAATAAACACGGAAGGTTAATGTTGAAATACAAAATCATCCGAAAATAAGGAAAATTATCAATAATTGCAGACTTTTTGCAATCACGATTTTCGATGAGGAGAGACTGAGGTCAAAGGTCAAATTCTTGGTTTTATTTTATTTTTCTATTTTGTTGTTATTGTCATTTCAGTTTTTGTTTTGTTTTTTTTGTGTTTTTTTTACTCATATTTAATGCATCTATGTCTTATCATCATTATTATTGTTATAATTCTCATTATTATTATTATAATTCTCATTGCTATTATCATGATTATGATCATTATTATCATTATCCTCCTTATCTTTATCCTCATTATCATTATCATTATCATTATCATTATCACATTTAAAAATATAATCAGATAAGAAATAATACCATATAAATAAATGAAGAAATAAACAAAGAAAAAAAAGATAATGACATAAGAAAAAAAAATAAGAAGAAATAAAAGTAGAAAAAACAATCATTATAAAAGTCACTCAAAAGAGATAAACAGATTTACGAAACTGGAAACATAGTAGTAAAATAGATAGACGAGGGGAGGAAGGGAGGGAGGGAGGGGAGGAGAGAGGGAAGCAGAGAGGGGGGGGGGGGGAAGGAGAGAGACAAGAGAAAGGGAAAGAGAAAACTAGAGAGAGAGAGAGAGAGAGAGAGAGAGAGAGAGAGAGAGAGAGAGAGAGAGAGAGAGAGAGAGAGAGAGAGAGAGAGAGAGAGAGAGAGAGAGAGAGAGCGAAATAGAGAAAGAGAGAGAAAGAGAGAGAGAGAGAGAGAGAGATAGAGAAACACAGAGAGAGAGAGAGAGACAGAAAGAGAGAGAAAAAAAGACAGAGAAAGAGAGAAAGAAAAAGGATAGACAAAATTAAAACAATCAACAGGAAACAGAGGAAAACAAAACAAAACAGACACAACAGACCACACGAGAGAGAGAGACAAACGATCCCTCATCTACCTCATCTCCCTCAGCTCCCTCATTTTCCTCATCTCCCTCATCTCCCTCACCTCCCTCATCTTTCTCATCTCCCTCATTTTCCTCAACTCCCTCATTTTCCTCATCTCCCTCACCTCCCTCATCTCCCACTTCTCCCTCATCTCCCTCACCTCCCTCTTCTACCTCTTCTCCCTCACCTCCCTCATCTCCCTCACCTCCCCCTCATCTCCTTCACCTCCTTCATCTCCCTCACCTCCCTCTTCTCCCTCATCTCCCTCATCTCCCACTTCTCCCCCTTCTTCCTCATCTCCCACTTCTACCTCATCTCCCTCACCTCCCCCATCTCCCTCTTCTCCCTCATCTCCCCCTCTCCCTCACCTCCCTCATCTCCCTCAGTGATCTCCGAGAGTCTATCTCCCTTTAACGAACAGCTTCCTTTATAAAGTTCCTCTTGGAGGGAAGGCCACTGTTCCTTTAAGAGCAATGGCATCGGCAAGGGCGTAAAGAAGACCAACCTAAAGAGTAATTCCCTTAAAGAGGAACTGTTGGAGGCAACGTTACTTAAAGAAGACCTGACCGTAAGGCTTGTTTGCTTAAGTTGTTCAGCAATTCGAGGAATTCTATCCAATAACATCGGCCATTTTGTTTCCGTGTTGCAAACGGTGCATACGCTTGATGTTGCAGTTGAAACGTTTCGTAGTAGGTTTGCAACCGTTTGGAGTCTGGTATTGATTGCCTCGTCTTGCAAAGTCGATGGTGTTTCAAGGTCATGACCTACGGAAGGGGACGCCCTTGGATCAGGTCAGGGGTTTCTATATCTCTGTTTGCTTGTCTTTCGTTTTATTGTGGGTCTGTATTTTTATATGTTTGTGGACATGTATGTACTTGTGATTGTGTCTTCTGATTTCCTCTCTCTCTCTCTCTCTCTCTCTCTCTCTCTCTCTCTCTCTCTCTCTCTCTCTCTCTCTCTCTCTCTCTCTCTCTCTCTCTCTCTCTCTCTCTCTCTCTCTCTCCCTCTCTCTCTCTCTCTCTATCTCTCTATCTCTCCTTCTCTCCTTCTCTCTCACTCCTTATGTGAGCCTTTCTCTCTGTTATTAACCAAACTCATAATATATTAATCGTAGATTATCTTCCTTTTATTTTCTTTCTTTGAATCCATTTTTCCCCCTTCCTTATTATCTCCCCTTCATTCTGCTACTTTTTTCTCCCTCCTACCCCATCATCTCCTCCCCTCCCCTCCCTCCCTCCCTCCCTCAAAGCCTCATCTTCCATCATAAAACTAAAAGTGCCAAATAGTTAATGACCCGAACGACTCCCTCAACCAGTTTTTGCCTCTGCCACCCCCGACCAGACGATCCGGATGCTGAGTCCAGACTGACGGGTGAAGGGGTCGGGGGGTCGGGGGGGTAGGCGTGTCACGGTTGTTTCAGGAGGTCGCTTTGTCACGCTTGTCATGCTGGGGGTTGTGTTATCACGCTTCTCCCAGGGGGGTCATTCGGTCACGTTTACCTTTGCCTGTGGTGCCGCAGTCGATACTTGTCCGGTAGAACTCGTAGGTGCACACGCACACACGAATTCATATACATGCTCACTGGCGTCTGTTTGATTCTCTCTCTCTCTCTCTCTCTGTCTGTCTCTCTCTCTCTCTCTCTCTCTCTCTCTCTCTCTCTCTCTCTCTCTCTCTCTCTCTCTCTCTCTCTCTCTCTCTCTCTCTCTCTCTCTCTCTCTCTCTCTCTCTCTCTCTCTCTCTCTCTCTCTCTCTCTCTCTCTCTCTCTATCTATCTATCTATCTCTATCTCTCTTTCTCTCTCTCTCTCTCTCTCACACACACACACACACACACACACACACACACACACACACACACACACACACACACACACACCACACCACACACACACACACACACACCCACACACACACACATCACAAATAGCACACATACATAAACCCTTTCAAATACTCACACACGCCCGCCTTCTCCTCATTTGCCGACATAATTCCCACCCACCCACCCACACACACACGCACACCTACACACGGACGCACACACCTGGCAATTAGTCCCCATGATGCCCAGCTCCTCTCATAGCGGCCGTCAGCTGGTGGATGGATGCTGCATCTTGTCTCACTGCGGCTGAGGCGAGGGAGTGTTGAGGCGAATCGCAGGGGTCTCTTCGGGGGAGTGATTGATTAGGGGGGAGGGGGGAGATGAGGAGGAGGGGGAGCGAGGGGAGGGGAGTAAGAGGAGGGGGAGCGAGGGGAGGGGGGTAAGGGGAGGGGGAGAGGAGAGGGAGAAGAGGAAATGGGGGAGGAGGAGGGAGGGGGGTAAGGGGAGGGGGAGAGGAGAGGGGAGTAAGGGGAGGGGGAGAGGAGAGGGAGAAGGAGAAGTGGGGTAGGAGGGGGAGCGAGGGGAGGGGGAGAGGAAGAGGGGAGTAAGAGGAGGGGGAGAGGAGAGGGAGAAGGAGAAGTGGGGGAGGAGGAGGGAGGGGTTTGCAGAAGGGGGAGAAGTAGGAAGATGGGATGGGGGTAGAGATGGAGAATGTTTGGGAGAGAGATAGAGAGAGAATAAAAGAAAATAAAGAGGACAACCACAGAAAAAAAAATAGCAGAAGAATAAGGAAGGAGAAACAGACGTCATTTAACAAGCGTAGATCACCTTGAGACCTCAAGGCAAAAAAAAAAAATGATAACGAGAGATGAAAAAAAATAAAAAAAAACATAGGGCAGACGACATAATAACACAGTGGTTATCAGAACACCCCCCCCCCCTCCCTCAAATCAGCCACTATACCTGCCTATACCCTCCCCCTCCCCCTCCCCCTCCCCTTCCCACACTCCCTCCCCCCCCCCTTTCTCCTCCTCCCACTCCCTATAATCTCACCCCCGGGGGCAAGATTCGATCACGGGTGAGATTCGAGTGACCTGGTCTCGTCTTGTCACTGATTGTGGGGAGGGGGATGGGGATGGGGATGGGGCGGGGGGGGGGAGATCGCAATGGGAGAGGAAGGGAAGGGTATG
>BOPN01002659.1:155160-160565 GCA_017312705.2 Penaeus japonicus | reverse complement strand
TTGGTTTTATTCAATTGTTAGATATATTTGAGATGATTATACTCCATGGATATCGTTATCACACTTAAATTCAACTTTAATCAAAATTGAAAGAGGGAAAAAATAGGTTAGATAACAATTTAGATAAATATCTAACTTTAGAAATTGTCAATTACTGTTATCACAGAACAGATAAATAACCGGTTGTTATTAATAGAATACAAGGATAACTAGAATGATAACCTATAACACGGCGTTAGAATTTGAGAATGAATTATTATCAGAATAACAATCGGTTACTATTGCAATAGAATGGTTGAAAATTGAATCCTTCATTTAGAGTTGTGAATTACTGTCATTACTAGAATCGAATAATTTTGAATATTAATGAGAGGAGAATAATAATTAGCATGATAGAATGGAAAAGAAAACAAATTAAACATAAAGAATCTACTGTTAGAAATTATGAACTGTTATCCCTAAAACAGAGAAAAAATAATCAAAATCATCCCTAAAACAGAATCACAATATAATCATTCAAGAAAAAAAAAAAAAAAAAAAAAAAAAAAAAAAAAAAAAAAAAAAAAAAAAAAAAAAAAAAAAAAAAAAAAAAAAAAAAAAAAAAAAAAAAAAAAAAAAAAAAAAAAAAAAAACAGGCCGGCATTAGGATCTGTGCGTCCGATGAAATCCTGTGTGTGGGACCTTGGCAAGCGACCGACCGACCGGAGTAGGTTTGTTTTCACTCTGTGTTTCGGTGTGCAACTATTTACCTCGCAAATATGGCGTCCGTTCGCTGTTTGGTCTCTCCCTGCAACCTTCTCACACTCCGATTGTCAACTTATCGGCTACGTTTATTTCTCATGTATGGATGTGCGTCGATTTTTTTTTTCTTTTTTTTTTCAATCTTTCTTCGTTTTTTTTTTTTTTTTTTTTTTTTTTTCTTTTTTTTTTCCCCCCCCCCCCCTCTTTTTGTTTTCCTTTTCTTTTCTGAGATCTGCAAGAGAGGGAATGGGAGGGAGGGGGGAAGGTGGGAGGGAAGAACAGCGAGGACGGTGAAATTTCCCGCCATTTTTGTTTTCTTTTTTTGGTCTCGTGTTGTTTTTCTTCTCGATGGATGACGTCATCGTCCGCCATGGTGTCACGTGGTTCGCGTCTTCTTGCGTGAGTTTGTTTTTCGTTTTACTCCGCCGCCAGATGTCTCCGCCATCGATTGGGAAGAAGGCGGCGACATAGGAAGGGGGAAGGGTTGGAGAGATGAGGAGGAGGAGGAGGAGGAGGAAGAAGATGACCGAGGGATACGAGAGGAGGAGGAGGAGGAAGATGAGCGAGGGGTTGCTAGAGAAGGAGGAGGAGGAAAATGAGAGAGGGGGAAGATGAGCGAGGGGTTGCTAAAGGAGGAGGGGAGAAGGACGAAGATGAGTGAGGGATGAGAGAGGAGAAAGAGAAAGAGGAGGAGGAGGAGGAAGATGAGCGAGGGGTAAGAGAGGAGAAATAGAAAGAGGAGGAGGAAGAGGAAGAAGATGAGCGAGAGGTAAGAGAGGAAAAAGAGAAGGAGGAGGATGAGATGGAAGATGAGCGAGGGGTAAGAGAGGAGGAGGAGGAAGAAGAAGATGAACGAGGGTTAGAAAGGAGGAAGAGAAGGAGGAGGAGGAGCTGGAGGAAGCATGAGTGGTATGAAAAAGGGAGGAGGAAGGAGGGGAGGGAAGAAGAGAGGGGGTGGGGGAGGAAACGTGGAAGTAGGAGAGATGAGGAGAAGGAAGAATGGGTGAGAGTAGGCGAGAGAAGGAGGAAGGATGAATGGTAGGATAAAGGAAGAGGGGAGAAGGAAGGGCAAGAGAGAAGAAAGAGGAAATGGATGAAGGAAAGGTAGGAGGAATAAGAAAAAGAGGGAAAGAAAGGCGGATGATAACAAAGGGGAAAGGATAGGGGGAGAAGAAGAAGGGGAAGAGAAGGAGGAGGCGTGAATGGAAGGAGAGGGGAAGAGGAGGAAGAAGAAGAAAGAGTAGGAGGAAGCATTAAGATAGGAGATAGGAGGAGGACAAAAATAAAGAAGGGAAAGGGAAGAGGAGAAGAAGGAAGTGTAAATTAGGAGAGAGGATGAGGTGAAGAAAGAGGAAGGAAGAAGTAAGTGATAGAAGACATAGTAGGAACGAGAAAAGAAAAAAAAAAAAAATAGATGAAAAACTCTATAAAAAAAGAGAGAGGAAAGAAAATCAACAAAATAAATAAAAAAAGACCAACAAGAAAAGAGAAAGAGAACGGTATCTAAAAGTTTCTCCTCCTTGCAACAACGGCCCGAGGAGGCATGCAACGTAAGCTCCGTGCAACTACACCTCACAGCCGCCCCTCTCCCGCAAGCAAACACCTTTTAAAATGATTCGCGGCGAGAGAAGCCAGTACAAACGGTGCTGGATGGGGAGTCGCTATTCATAATGTAACTCCTATTTGTCTTTCGCCATCTTTATGGGCGCCTGCAGTTTCCTTGTCGACTTTTATACGTTTTGGGGATTTTCTTGACTGTTTTTGGGTGTGTTTGGGTGTGTGTTTGGGTGTCTGGGTGTGTGTGTGTTTGTGTTTGTGTGTGTGTTTGGGTGGGTGTGTTTGAGTGTTTGTGTGTGTGTGTGTGTGTGTGTGTGTGTGTGTGTGTATGTGTGTGTGTGTGTTTTGTGGGTATTTTTGGAACAGTGTGTTATATAAATGTGTATGCAGGTGTGTGTGTGTGTGTGTGTGTGTGTGTGTGTGTGTGTGTGTGTGTGTTTCTGGAACCGTGTGTTATATAAAAGTAAATGCAGGTGTGTGTGTGTGTGTGTGCGTGTGTGTGTTTCTGGAACAGTGTGTTATATAAATGTATATGTAGGTGTGTGTGTGTGTGTGTGTGTGTGTGTGTGTGTGTGTGTGTGAGAGAGAGAGAGAGAGAGAGAGAGAGAGAGAGAGAGAGAGAGGAAAATTCTTGGAAATATTTAAAAGATAACTTTTCACTTATATTCTAGAAATTCGGTTACTATCTACCTTACTTTTACCAGTGTCATAGATTAAAACGATAGCATTACCAAACACTTGTACCCGTAATTTCACCGGGTTTTTAAAGAATATTTCCTCACTTATTTGTCTCTTCATCCTCATCCCTATCTTTCCTTCTCTCTCTCTCTCTCTCTCTCTCTCTCTCTCTCTCTCATATATATATATATATATATATATATATATATATATATATATATATATATATATATATATATATACATATATATATATATATATATATATATATATATATATATATATATATATATATATATATATATATATATATATATATATACATGTTTTCCTCATTATGATTATTATTTTCATCATAATTACCATTATTGATATTGTTTTCATCATTAATATTGTTATTGTTTTAGTATTATTCTTACTGGTATAATCTTTTCATTTTCTTATTCATTTCATAATGATCTTTATTATGAACATCTTCAGATTTATGATTACTTATTTTTCTTGTTATCATAATTGTTATTATCACCCTTTTTATTATCGTTGTTATTATGGTTATTATTTGTGTTGATGTTATAATTATTGTTATCATTAATATTAGTATTGTTATTAGTATTATTAGTATTGTTGCTGTTATTATCATCATTATTATTATCATTATTATTATTATTACTGTAATTATTATTATTAACATTATTATCATATCATCATCATCATTATTATTTTTATTATCATTATTGTTATTGTTATCATTATCATTATTATCATTACCATTAATATCATCATTACTATCGTATATCAATATCATCTTCATTATCAATATTGTTATCATCACCATCATTATCATTATTCAAACGTTGATCCAGACGGCGTCATATAAGAACCATTATTGCAAAATGTAAATCATTGATTCTTCAAAGAACCGCGAAAGAAAAGGAAAGGAAAATGGGAGTGGAAGGAGAGAAGGGTAATGGGCGAGAGGGAGAGGGAGAGGAAAAGGGAGTGGAAGGAGAGAAGGGGAATGGGAGAGACGAAGAGGGAGAGGGAGTGGAAGAAGAAAAGGGGAATGGGCGAGAGAGAGAGGGGAGAGGGAGAGAGGGAGAGGGAGAGGGAGAAGGAGAGGGAGAGGGAGAGGGAGAGGGAGAGGGAGAAGGGAGAGGGAGAGGGAGAGGGAGAGGGAGAAGGAGAGGGAGAGGGAGAGGGAGAGGGAGAAGGAGAGGGAGAGGGAGAGGGAGAGGGAGAGGGAGAGGGAGAGGGAGAGGGAGAGGGAGAGGGAGAGGGAGAGGGAGAGGGAGAGGGAGAGGGAGAGGGAGAGGGAGAAGGAGAGGGAAAATTAATTAAAGGGCGTTTTCATATTAATCACATTTTGGACTTTTGCACATGCTGTTCGAAAATTACACGGAGACATCCTGAAGGCCTGAAGAATAAACCCCGATACCTTCTTTTATGCTCCTCCTCCTCCTCCTCCTCCTCCTCCTCCTCCTCCTCCCCTCCTTCTCTTCTCTTCTTTTCTTCCTCCATTTTTCTTTAGCCCCTCCCCCTTCCCCTCCACCTACACACTACACACCCTTTTATCCACACAATTCTTTTATCCTCCCCCCTCCCCCGCTGTAACACACTCTCTCCTACCCCTTCCCTCCCACCCGTCCTCCCTTCCCCCTCCCCCTCCCCCTCCCCTCACTATAACACCCTCCGTCCTTCCCCCTCTACCTACCTTTCCCCCCTCCCCCCCTTAACGCCCTCCTTCCTCCACCCCCTACCTTCTCTACCTCCCCCCTCTTTAGGCCCTCCCTCCACCACCACCCTTACCTTCCCTATCTCCTCCCCTCCTCCCCTACCCCGTTCACGCCGTCGCTCCTCCACCCCCCTTTACCCCCTCTTCCCCCTCCACCCCCTCCTCCCTCTCCACCCCCTCCTCCCCCTCCACCCCCTCCTCCGCCCCTTGATCATGATCAAAAAGGGACCCCCAACAGAAATTAATCTAAAAGTGGAAGGGGGAGTTTCAGAGAGACAGAGGAGCAGGAGGGGGGCGGGGGAAGAGGGGCGGAAGGGGGAGGGAGGCGGAGGGGGAGGAGGAGGCGGAGGAGGAAGAGGAGGGGAGTAGGGGGGATGGAGGGGCGGAAGGTTCGGGGGAAGAGTAGGAGGGAGGAGTAGGGGGAATAGATGTGGGGGGGGGGGGGAGGAAAGGGTTGAAGATGAAGGAAGAAGGAAGAGGAGGAGTAGGAGAGGAGTAAAGGGAGGGGAAGAAGAAGAGAGGACGGGAGAGGGGGGAGAGAGAGGGGTAGAGGAGGAGTTTGCATCCTGAGCCCCAATCCTCAAGGCTGGCAGGACTCCCGCCGGGCTCAGGATTAGAAATGTAGCCTTGCGAGGGCGATCGGCGTGCCACGATCCGGCGGGAGGCCTCGTGGGGGTGAGGGGATGGGGGGGGCTTG
>BOPN01002659.1:147660-150160 GCA_017312705.2 Penaeus japonicus | reverse complement strand
CACCCCTTCCCCTCTCCCCCCCTCCCCCCTTCCCCTTATCCATCACCCTTTCTCCCTTCCCCCTTCATCACTTGCCCATCACCCTTTCCCCCTTCCCCCCTACTTCCTCCCCCTCCATCACTTGCCCCCACCCCTACCCCCACCCTCCCCCCCATCCTCCTTCCTTCTCCCCCCACCCACCCCACTCACCCCCCCGCTGCGAAGGACACCGCGGGAGGCACCTGCAAGACGGCTCTGTTATGACGGGCTATGATGGGACGTGAAGGAAGGGGGGGGGGGGGAGGTAAAGGCGTGAGGGGGCGAGATTGATGGGGGATGGGGGAGGGGAGAGGGGGTAGCTGCCACCTTACATCTTGTACCCCCTCCTGGCACGGTGGAATTACATTTATAAGAACAAGAGAGAGAGAGGGATGGGGAGGGGAGTGGTGAGAGAGAGAGAGAGAGAGAGAGAGAGAGAGAGAGAGAGAGAGAGAGAGAGAGAGAGAGAGAGAGAGAGAGAGAGAGAGAGAGAGAGAGAGAGAGAGAGAGAGAGAGAGAGAGAGAGAGAGAGAGAGAGAGAGAGAGAGAGAGAGAGAGAGAGAGAGAGAGAGAGAGAGAGAGAGAGAGAGAGAGAGAGAGAGAGAGAGAGAGAGAGAGAGAGAAAGAGAGAGCGAGAAAGATTCATTGATTGATTACTTAAAGGTCATAAGTAACACAAACAATATTTTACATATTTGAGAGAGCCTGCATAAGTACGAATGTATTTCTGAATGAAAGAGTTAGAGTTTTAAAAAGTCTGAGTGAAGATCCATATATAGGATGAAAGAAAAAACAATAGAATTAATAGTCAAGGAGAGAGAGAATGAAAGAAAGGAAAACGTAAGAAAAAGGAAACATTAATATGAATATATGATATACCCAGAAAATGCTATAACAAATAACAAAAATTCTTCCGCAGAATAGAATTAAAAAAAGAAAAGAAAAATATAATGGATACAATCAAAATAAAAACGATGATAGTAAAGAAAAAAAAGAAAAAAAATGAGAGCAAAAGGTAGAAAAATAAAAACCAAGTAATTATGATTAACATCATTGTCCAAAACAAAACAAAAAACGATAGTAAAAAAAACGAAAAATAATCATAAGAAAACAATCGTATAAGGAAGGAAAAGAGAAACAACCAAATTACCGCCAAAGAACGGAACTAGAGACGAAGTAATCAGCAGAAAAGAATAAGTGACGTAAGAATGAGAAAAGAAGAGCCGCGTGATCGTCTTTTGTTTAAACGCGGGAAGAAAGACTTGCGCTCGAGTTTGTTGATTTGTATTTTTTTTTTTTTTTTTTTTTTTAATTCTTATCTTGTCTTTTTCTTTTGCTATGATTCGTATTTCGTTTCTGATTACTTTTGGATATTGTGGAATGAATATAGAAAGCGAAGGATTGAGTAAATAGTGGTAATTTTTGGAGGGAAATTTCTTTGATATAAAAAATGTAAAGTTTTATATCATATTCAATCTTTGTATGATAGTTGATGCTTCATAGAGATCATTTTTTGAGTCTAATAGAAAGATGAATGAAAATAGAAGATAAAAAGATAGTATTGTCATTATCATGAAACATACACATTTCTAAACAAACAACTCCTCCCCCCCCCCCCCCGAAAAAAAACAAATAAAGTAAAAAAAAAAATGAAAACTAAATAAAAAAAACAAATAATGATAAAAGAACAGCAGGAAAAAGGAATAAAACGCGAAAATAAAATCCTCTTCGGCGCGCGAGTGGAGGGAGGGAGAGTCCGCCATGTTGGTTGGTGGCCTCGTCAGGAGCGGCGGAGGCGGCGTCGGGCCTGTTGTACCAGCGGCAGGATACAGGCTCCAGTGACAGTCAACACAAGGACTCCGTGGCACGACCTTCCTGTAGCCCCTAACCCCCGCTCTCCCCGCCCTCCCTTTTCTTCTCTCTCTCCCCCTCCCTCCCTTTCCTCTCTCTCTCTCTCTCTCTCTCTCTCTCTCTCTCTCTCTCTCTCCTTCCTCCTGCCTTTACCTTTTCTCATCTAGGGCTTTCCTCTTTTCTTCATCTCCTCTATTCTCACGCCTCTTCTTTCCCTTCTCTCTCTTTCCCTCCCTCCCTTCTCCCTCCCTCCATCCCTTCTCCCTCCCTTCTCCCCTTCTCCCTCCTTCCATCCTCTCTCTCTCCATTCCTTCTCTATCTACCCTCCTCCTCACCTTCCCTCCTCCCCCTTCCTTTCTGAAAACTTTTTTTCCAATTTCATTTTGTGATTTGATTATTTATTTATCATACTAATTTCATTTATTCAGAAGGAGGAGAGTGAAGGAGGGTGGAGGAGGGAGAAGGAGGAGAAAGAATGAGGAAGAAGGTTAGAGGGAAAGAAAAGAGATATTGGGGGTATGTTAGGGAGGAGGGGGAGGGGGTGGGTGAGAAAGGAGGGGGATGGATGGAAGGAGAAGGAGGCAAAAGAATGAGAGAGAAGGTTGCGGGAGAGATAAGAGATATTGGGGAT
>BOPN01002659.1:137660-140160 GCA_017312705.2 Penaeus japonicus | reverse complement strand
TATATATATATATATATATATATATATATATATATATATATATATATATGCATATATATATATATATATATATATATATATATATATATATATATGTATATATATGTATATATATGTATATATATATATATATATATATATATATATATATATATATATATATCCATCTACTTATCTATTCATTCATATGTATATGTATCTATGTATCCCAAAAATGTCCCGAAAATGCCCTTGTAGTAATCTCATTTATAGATAGACAGTTAAGAGATAGACAAACAAACGGAAGTGTGTGCGTGTGAGAGAGTGCTTATATGACATATTTACCGTCTCCTTTAATTCTTTAATTTGCTTCTTCTTGAGATTCCAGCCACAAGGTGCGACATCTGTAAAACTAAATTGATATATCTATGTGAATTTGTGTGTGTGTGTGTATGTGCGTGTGTGTGTGTGTGTGTGTGTGTGTAGGTCTGTGTGGGTAGGTGTGTGTGCGTGTGGGTGTTTTTGTGTGTACGCGCGCATGTCTTTATACGAACGTCCACTCGTGTACATGTGTCTGTGTATTTAAACGTGTATGAGAGCGCCCCGATCTGTATACATGTATGCATGTGTATGTACATGTGTCAATATAGGTATTCAACCGAAAACATACCTTTGTTGCAAAATAAATGAGCCATCGACGCGACTGTACAGCTCGTTGAGTGCCTGCAATCCTGTATTTAGTGGGTATTTGAATGTTAATAAATAACAGGCAAAAATTCACCTCAATATTTATATATATATATTTTCCTTTCTAATCTGGAAATTTAAATGCTGATATGGGCTGTTAGTCCATTGGTTGAAAAAATATGAGTGCATGTAAATATATAATGAGATAGACAGATAGAAGGAGAAAATGGGATAGAATGAGATAGAGAAAAAATAATGAGGGAGAGAGGGATAATGAGATAATGATAGGCAGGTAGAGAAGAGAAAGAGAGGTATAGAAGAGAGATATATATAGAGAGAGAGACGTATAGAAGATAAAGAGATTCTGAAAGAGAAGAGAGAGAAACACAGAGACGAAGACAGACACAGAGTTACATAACGAACAAGAAAAGAAGAAACACATTATGAAATATATATATATATATATACATATATATATATATATATATATATATATATATATATATATATATATATATATATATATAAGAATGACATAACAAACGATAAACAAAAATTCAGCAAACATGAAAATAAACACAAAAACAGTAAAAGCAACAGCAGAAATAATTACAACCCAATCACATCACCAAGATTATAACATAAAAATCCAGTTATAATAATACGATATACCACAGAACACGCTAAACACTACAATACATCACTCTATACCACAATACACCACTCTATACCACAACTCTATCTCTCTCTCCTTTTCTTCATTTCCCGTATCTTCCCTCCTCTTCGTTTTCCTCCTCCTCCTTCTCCTCCTCCTCCCTTCGTGTCCCTTTCTCCTTCTTTATTTTCTCTTCTTTCCTCCTCCCGTGTTCATTTCCTCCTTTTCTACTCTCATTTTCTTTTCTCCTCTTTCGACTTTCTTCTTTGATGATAATAACAATGATGATGATAATGATAATAATCATGAGTATGATAGTAATTGTAATGATGATGGTAATGATACTAATAGTAATAATAACAATTATAATGTGAAACACAATAGCAATAACGATGATAACAAAAAACAGTAATAATGATAATAACAATGATAATTATCATTAAAAAACATCAATAATAATAATATTGATAATAAAAATGGAGTTTAAAAATGATCTTTTTCAAAAACAACCATGACATATAAAACAAATTGAAATTGTAACTCGTTCGCCTTCATCCCTTACTTTTTATATTTCCCCCCCTCTCCCCCTCCTCCCCCCTCTCTCCTAGTCTCCCTCCTCTCCCCCTCCTCCCCCTCTCACCTAGTCTCCCTCCTCTCCCCCTTCCCTCTCCTAGTCTCCCCCTCTCCCCCTTCTCTCCCAGTCTCCCCTCTCTCCCTCTCCCCCTCTCTCAAAGCTTCCTCCTAGTCTCTCTCCCTCCCTCTCCCTCACTTCTTCCAGTCTCCCCCTTCCCTCTCCCTCCCTCTCCCTCCTCTCTTCCAGTCTCCCCCTTCCCTCTCCCTCCCTCTCCCTCCTCTCTTCCAGTCTACCCCCCTCCCTCTCCCTCCTCTCTCCCAGCTTCCTCCCCTCCCTCTCCCTCCTCTCTCCCAGCTTCCCCCCCACCCCCCTGTCTCTTCCCTCCTCCCTTCCCTCTCTCCTTCTCCCCCCGTCTCCTTCCTCCTCCTCTTAGCCTTGGTCGATTTCGTTCTGATTTCTTGTCAACTTTGTATTCCTCTTCCTCCTCCTTCTCCTCCTTTTTCTCCTTCTTTTTCTTCTTCATATTTCTCCATCTTTCTCTTTCTCCTTTATCTTCTTCTCCTCCTTCTCACTTTTCCTTCCATCTCTTTTTTTTTTATATCCTC
>BOPN01002659.1:125160-127660 GCA_017312705.2 Penaeus japonicus | reverse complement strand
ACGGAAAGTTAGAATAGGGAGGGGAAGGAAGGAAAGGAAGAGGATATGAGGAATAGACGGAAAGTCAGAATAGGGAGGGGAAGGAAGGAAAGGGAGAGGAGGGGGAATAGAGGGATAAGGAGAGGACAGGGAGGGAATGGAGTCGCCTGTCCTCTTGGAGTTACGTTTCCTCTCGCAAATCCAGGCTACCGATTTCGGCTACCCTCCCCTCCCCTCCCCCTCCCCCTCCCCCTCCCCCTTTCCTCTCCATGCCCCCCCCCCCCCTCCTTTCCCGGATTCTGTGGCCTATTTCGAACCGAAGCCCCTGACTCCCATTTCCAAAAGGTATTCACTTCGGGTTTCATTCTCGAGTGAAACCTTCTTGGTTAGCTTATAGGTGTTTTATTTTTTTTCTTCTCCTTCTTTTTCTTTTCTTTTTTTAAGAATTGTGATACAAAAATGAAATCCTAACCAAAGATAGTAAATGGTAGATAGTAGATAAAATAAAAAAAATAAAAAAACCTACATTCTCAAAAAAAATAAATACATAAAGATAGAACAAAAACCCATTCCTCAAGTGTTTCGAAACTCGAAGTGGCATCACTTGCGAACATATTATCTCCTCAGTGAAACTTCGAGACTGATGCTTCATCTAACGTTCCGGCTCGTAAACCCTGTAGCGGTGGACTCGCCAGCTTAGGATTGGTCCCTTGACTTCCCTCCACTTTGGTCCTTGAAATACTGGGTGTTGGGGGGGGGGAGGGAGGTGTAGGTAGGTAGGTGTGTGTGTGGGGGGAGGGGGGGTTGATGGGAGGGTGTAGGTAGGTGGGGTGGGTTTGTGTGTGGGGGGGAGGGGGCGGTGAAGGATGGAGGGGTTGTAGGTGTGTGTTGGGGAGGGGGTTTTGTGTGTGTGTGTATGTGTGTATTTGTGTGTGTATGTGTGTTTACGCATGCTGTATATGAACGTGTGTGTGTGTGTGTGTGTGTGTGTGTGTGATGTATCTCACCTTAGATACAGCCATATATATATAATGAGTATTTACATCCTCCACCACAATAGATTTGTAGCTTTTCATTCGACTGCCCTTTGTCACCGGAGAATCTGCTCAAGCTGTACTTACGAGACCTCGAGACACTGCTTCTGGCTCATGGCTCGGGATCTACGGGCCGCCCATAGATCTTTTGGCTTTTGTAATGTGGCACTTCATCTTGCGCGGGTGAATCTGCATAAGTTTTATTCGTGCCATGTGCAAATTGTGGTTGTGTTGCATGCAGTAGCGATGATAAAGAGAATCGTTTGAATTAATGTATGGTTACCTTGAATGTATGTGCGTATGGTGGTTGATTTCACGTGTTTAAGTCGCTTTAATGTACTGGAAGATATGTCTGTGTGTGTGTGTGCTCGGTCAAAGAAGAGTATATAAAGGGGGAAATAGAGGTAAATTGTTGGATGTGTAAGCATTAAGGAATTTTATGTGTATGTCATAAATATGAATAGATAAATACTATGATAATAAAGGCACAATGAGATGGATTTTGTTGTCGATCTAGAAAAGGGAAACAAGACATTTACATATATATGTAAAATTGTAAAACAAAAAATACAGGAAGGGAGACATTTTCGTGTAATTACGAACTATAGAAAAAAAACAAGATCTATAAAAAATAAATTTATCACGAAAGAAAAAAAATAAGAAAATCTGGAAAATCCGTACAAATCTGTCCCTCCAAGATTTCTCAAACAACTAAAAAAAAAAAAAAAATATTCACTGATCACCCGCTCAGATAGCGCTACGGATACAACAGCCCGTATATCAAATGAATCAATTAAACAGGGTCCTCCCCCTACCCCCTACCCCTCACCCCTCACCTCCCCCAATGCCCTTCCCCCAACACACACTTCATAACGTATTCATTTTTTGACTGGGTCACCTCGTAAAGCGACCTAAAGTTTACAGAGACAATAATAAACTTGGGCTTTATGAGTAATATGTCCCAAGTTGGGAGGACACTGCCGAGTAAAAATTTTATGGCAAGCGAATCTTGAAGGCGTCACTTAGTGGGTGTCAATTTTACGGAGCTCCTGTTGGGTGGGTGGGGGTGGGTGGGTGGGTAGGGGGAAGGGGTGGTGAAGGGTTGATAAGAAGGGTGAGGAGGGGAGAGGAGGGTGCTAGAGGGGTGTTGGTATTAGGGTGGGGGGTTAAAAGGGTTGAAAGCTATGTGTGTGTGGGGGGTGGGGGTGGATATCTTTGTCTCTCTGTTTCTTTGTGGGGTTTGATCTATTTCTCTTTGTCTCTCTTGCTTCTCTATGTCTTCCTTTATCTGTCTCCCTCCCTACCTCTCTCTTCCTCCCTCCCTCCCTCTCATTCTCTCTCGCTCTTTCTCAGTTCGCGCGCTCTCTCTCTCTCTCTCTCTCTCTCTCTCTCTCTCTCTCTCTCTCTCTCTCTCTCTCTCTCTCTCTCTCTCTCGCGTGCAACAGAGCATCCCTTCAAAACTTGAGAGGGCCTTTCTCCCTTCCAAA
>BOPN01002659.1:110160-115160 GCA_017312705.2 Penaeus japonicus | reverse complement strand
TTTCCTATCAACCTCCCAACCAACCAACCTACTTTCCTATCAACCTCCCAACCAACCAACCTACTTTCCTATCAACCTCTCAACCAACCAACCTCCCAACCAACCAACCTACTTTCCTATCAACCTCCCAACCAACCAACCTACTTTCCTATCAACCTCTCAACCAACCAACCTCCCAACCAACCAACCTACTTTCCTATCAACCTCCCAACCAACCAACCTACTTTCCTATCAACCTCTCAACCAACCAACCTCCCAACCAACCAACCTACTTTCCTATCAACCTCCCAACCAACCAACCTCCCAACCAACCAACCTACTTTCCTATCAACCTCCCAACCAACCAACCTACTTTCCTATCAACCTCCCAACCAACCAACCTACTTTCCTATCAACCTCCCAACCAACCAACCTACTTTCCTATCAACCTCCCAACCAACCAACCTCCCAACCAACCTCCCAACCAACCAACCTACTTTCCTATCAACCTCCCAACCAACCAACCTACTTTCCTATCAACCTCCCAACCAACCAACCTACTTTCCTATCAACCTCCCAACCAACCAACCTACTTTCCTATCAACCTCCCAACCAACCAACCTACTTTCCTATCAACCTCCCAACCAACCAACCTACTTTCCTATCAACCTCCCAACCAACCAACCTCCCAACCAACCAACCTACTTTCCTATCAACCTCCCAACCAACCAACCTACTTTCCTATCAACCTCCCAACCAACCAACCTCCCAACCAACCAACCTACTTTCCTATCAACCTCCCAACCAACCAACCTACTTTCCTATCAACCTCCCAACCAACCAACCTACTTTCCTATCAACCTCTCAACCAACCAACCTCCCAACCAACCAACCTACTTTCCTATCAACCTCCCAACCAACCAACCAACCTCCCAACCAACCTCCCAACCAACCAACCTACTTTCCTATCAACCTTCCAACCAACCAACCTACTTTCCTATCAACCTCCCAACCAACCAACCTACTTTCCTATCAACCTCTCAACCAACCAACCTCCCAACCAACCAACCTACTTTCCTATCAACCTCCCAACCAACCAACCTACTTTCCTATCAACCTCTCAACCAACCAACCTCCCAACCAACCAACCTACTTTCCTATCAACCTCCCAACCAACCAACCTACTTTCCTATCAACCTCCCAACCAACCAACCTCCCAACCAACCAACCTACTTTCCTATCAACCTCCCAACCAACCAACCTACTTTCCTATCAACCTCCCAACCAACCAAACTACTTTCCTATCAACCTCCCAACCAACCAACCTACTTTCCTATCAACCTCCTAACCCACCTACCTCCCAACCCACCTGCCTCCCAACCCACCTGCCTCCCAACCCACCTACCTCCCAACCCACCTACCTCCCAACCCACCTACCTCCCAACCCACCAACCTCCCAACCCACCTACCTCCCAACCCACCAACCTCCCAACCCACCTACCTCCCAACCCACCTACCTCCTAACCCACCTGCCTCCCAACCCACCTGCCTCCCAACCCACCTACCTCCCAACCCACCAACCTCCCCACCCACTTACCTCCCCACCCACCTGCCTCCCCACCCACCTGCCTCCCCACCCACCTACCTCCCAACCCACCTACCTCCCAACCCACCTACCTCCCAACCCACCTACCTCCCAACCAACCAACCTCCCAACCCACCTACCTCCCAACCCACTTGCCTCCCAACACACCTACCTCCCAACCCACCTACCTCCCAACCAACCAACCTCCCAACCCACCTACCTCCCAACCCACTTGCCTCCCAACACACCTACCTCCCAACCCACCTACCTCCCAACCCATCTACCTCCCAACCAACCAACCTTCCAACCCACCTACCTCCTAACCCACCTGCCTCCCAACCCACTTGCCTCCCAACACACCTACCTCCCAACCCACCTACCTCCCAACCCACCTACCTCCCAACCAACCAACCTCCCAACCCACCTACCTCCCAACCCACCTACCTCCCAACCCACCTACCTCCCAACCCACCTACCTCCCAACCCACCTACCTCCCAACCCACCTACCTCCCAACCCACCTACCTCCCAACCCACCAACCTCCCAACCCACCTACCTCCCAACCCACCTACCTCCCAACCCACCTACCTCCCAACCCACCAACTTCCCAACCAACCTACCTCCCTATCAACCAACCTACCTCCCAACCCACCTACCTCCCAACCCCCCTACCTCCCAACCCACCAACCTCCCAACCAACCTTACCACCCAACCCACCTACCCCAACCCACCTTACCTCTCAACCCACCTACCTCTCCCAAATTCACCTACCTCCCAAACCCATCGCCTCCTAGAACCTCACCACACCATCTCCAACCCACAATCCTACCCTGCACCCGCCAACTCCAGCTCTTCATCCCACTTCACCTCCAACCCATTCACTCTCCAACCCACCAACCTACCTCCCAACCCACCAACCTCCCAACCCACCTACCTCCCAACCCACCTACCTCCCAACCCACTAATCTCCCAACCAACCCACCAACCTCCCAACCAACCAACCTATCTCCCAACCAACCCACCTACCTCCCAAACTACCTCCGAACCAACCAACCTACCTCCCAACCCACCTACCTCCCAACCCACCTACCTCCCAACCAACCCACCTACCTCCCAACCAACCCACCAACCTC
This sequence comes from Penaeus japonicus, assembly GCA_017312705.2. Classification (NCBI taxonomy): domain Eukaryota; kingdom Metazoa; phylum Arthropoda; class Malacostraca; order Decapoda; family Penaeidae; genus Penaeus; species Penaeus japonicus. The sequence goes on along the minus strand of BOPN01002659.1, from coordinate 112,463 downwards.
CCAACCAACCCACCAACCTCCCCACCCACCAACCTCCCCACCCACCTACCTCCCCACCCACCAACCTCCCAACCCCCCTACCTCCCAACCAACCAACCAACCTCCCCACCCACCTACCTCCCCACCCACCAACCTCCCCACCCACCTACCTCCCCACCCACCAACCTCCCCACCCACCTACCTCCCAACCAACCTACACTCCCTATCAACCAACCTACCTCCCCACCCACCAACCTCCCCACCCACCTACCTCCCAACCAACCTACCTCCCTATCAACCCACCTACCTCCCCACCCACCAACCTCCCCACCCACCTACCTCCCAACCAACCTACCTCCCTATCAACCAACCTACCTCCCCACCCACCAACCTCCCCACCCACCTACCTCCCAACCAACCTACCTCCCTATCAACCCACCTACCTCCCCACCCACCAACCTCCCCACCCACCTACCTCCCAACCAACCTACCTCCCAACCAACCAACCTACCTCCCAACCCACCAACCTACCTCCCAACCCACCAACCTCCCAACCCACCAACCTACCTCCCAACCCACCAACCTACCTCCCAACCCACCAACCTACCTCCCAACCCACCAACCTACCTCCCAACCCACCAACCTACCTCCCTATCAACCAACCTACCTCCCAACCCACCAACCAACCTCCCAACCCACCCAGCCAACCCACCCACACCCAAAGTAACCCCCCAATCTCACCATGGCTTCCCCACCAACAGGATCCACGGAAAACGGCCTGCCTCGGCGCCTACGGACGGCCTACACCAACACCCAACTCCTGGAGCTGGAGAAGGAGTTTCATTTCAATAAGTACTTGTGCCGTCCTCGCCGGATAGAGATCGCCGCCTCGCTGGATCTGACGGAGAGACAGGTTGGTGGTGGGCGTGAGGTGTATGGGTTAGATTTTTTTTTTTTTTTTTTATTGTTCGTTCTTATTTGCTTTTGTTATCTTTGTTGTTGTTATTTTTAGTATTGTTGTTGTTGGTATTGTTATTATTGTTATTGTCATAACTGTCATTATCATCATTATTATTATTATTATCATCATCATCATAATCATTATCATCATTACCATTATCATTATCATTATTATCATCATTGTTATTGTTATCCTTATATCTATCATTATTATCATTATCGTTGTTATCCATATATATATCATTATTGATGTTATCATTATCACTGTTATCCATATATTTTTCATTATTATTTTAATCATTATCATTATTATTATCATCAACATTACCTTTATCATTGATATTTTCATAAGCATCACTGTTCATTATTATCACCACTGTTGTCATCAATTACTTTAGTACTTATAATAACATTATCATTATAGTTATTCTTATAATGAATTTTTTATTATTAGTAGTAGTATTAGCATTAAAAGAGCATCTATGTATTTGTGTAGAATGTATTTTATGCAATTGTTATTTGTTACTTAATATTGCAATTGACACCTGTTGCTGTTATTATTTTTATGTCAGTATAATGTATAGTAATGAGAACAAGCATTATCATTGTTGTGATTAATTGCAATATTAGTGATGCAACACGTACTTTTCCTCCTAATAGCTACCAATGTTTTTACGACCAGTATCCTTTCTTTTCTTTTCAAAATTATTAATATGAAAATAATTCTCATTCTATTAGTGTCCTAATTGTCCTAATGACTAATATTCCATTAGCATTTTTGCTATTGTTGATAACCCTTATCGTCATTTTTTCGATATATTCTGATTATTGAAAATTGAATAAAAATCGCCATAACCTTAGTTGATAATAAATAAAATAAATATTCATAAATTTCTTCAGTAATAGTGATGCCATTCCTCACATTATCATTTGAGTTTTATTTTTATCAGTTATATTCCATTATCTTTTTCTTTTTTATTATTTTTTCATTGTCACAATTTTCATTACCATAGTCATTAGCAGAGGCAACACGGGTTTCATATCTGCCATGATTGCATTGTGTGATTATGTTGCAATTGAAGTTCACTGATGCCAAAGCCTGCAATTGGTTTCCGGGCTTCATAGTTCTCTTTCTCTCACTTCCTGTTTCTCTCTTTATCTCTTTATCTGATTCTTTAGCTATCTATCTCTGTTTCTTTGTCTTTCTGTCTGTGTCTTTCTCTTTCTCTATGTCTGTCTATCAATCTCTGTTTCTTTGTCTCTTTCTCTTTCTCTTTCTCTCTCTCTCTCTTTCTCTCTCTCTCTCTCTCTCTCTCTCTTTATCTCTCTCTCTCTCTCTTTCTCTCTCTCTCTCTCTCTCTCTC
>BOPN01002659.1:105000-107500 GCA_017312705.2 Penaeus japonicus | reverse complement strand
TCGCCCGCAGGTGAAGGTGTGGTTCCAGAACCGGCGCATGAAGCACAAGCGGCAGGCGATGACCAAGAGCGACGACGCCGACAAGAAGGCGGGCGGCGGGCGGCACCGCGCCGACGACGCCACCAACAACAACACCAAGTCGGCGCCGTCGTCGCCCGACAGCATGTGCTCCTCCGACGTCAAGAAGGAGGAGAGCAACGACAGTCTGCCTCTGGGCGGCGGCGGCGGCGGCGCGGGGGGCAGCGGCGCCCCCGGCCCCCTCCCCTCCCTGGGCCCGGGGGCGCCAGGGGGGGGAGGCGCCCCCGGCTCGGCCCTGGCGCCCCTCGCTGCCCTCGACGCCACCAAGGTCAAGTGCGAGGACAGCGAGGGCGTGCGCTACGCGGGTGGCTTCGGGGGCGAGGGCGTGGGCGTCAAGGATGGGCCCGGGGGCGGGACACAGGACGCCAACCCCCTCAACACCCCCCCGATCCCGCGCGCCACGCCGCCCCTTACGCCCGCGACGCCCACGCCCTCCCCCGCCCACCTGGCGGGAGGGGCCCGAGGCGTACCCGGCTCGCCTGCCCTCACCACCCCGCCCATCACATCCACCCGCGGAGGCCAGCCGCCCGCGCCCACCACCACCGCGGTCTCCGCCTCCGCCGCCGCAGCCGCAGCCGCAGCCTCGACCACGAACTCGTTGCCGTCGCACGGGTTCGGCGTGAACTCGGGCGGCCGCGGCGGCGCCCGCAGCGCCTCCTTCTCGTACTGCGGCGCGGAGGGCAAGGGGCGCGGCATGACCGGCAGCTACCCCGGCGCGTACCGGGGGGCGTGGGTCGACCAGTACCGGGGCATGGGGCGCGCCACGCCGCCCCAGTTCATGGCCAACGCCAACAGCCGCGCCTCCGGCACCCACGCCTACGACTACACGTGCGCGCAGCAGCACCAGCAGCAGCAACAGCAGCAGCAGCGCGGGCAGCATATGTACAACGGCGGCTACGGCATGGACGGCTACTCCTACAACAGGCACTACTACAACAACAACATGATGTGCGGCGACGGCTACTCGAGCTACAACTACATGTACGGCAGCGGCGGCATGTACGCGTGCCAGGGCGACGCTTCCGGGCACCAGTACTACGACTCGTACGGCATGGCCGGCGCCACCGGCTACGAGCACGCAGACAAGGGCTCCGGCATGACCGCCATGGCGGCCAACAATCCTGCCAACATGACCAACATGGCCAGCATGAACAATATGTCTCAGGGCGGCGGCTACTACGGCGGCGGGGGGGCCAACGGCGCGAGCGCGGACGGCGTCGCCTACCAGGAGCAGCAGTACGCCAACCACCAGCAGTCCCACGAGCACGACCTCAACTTCACCTTCAACTTCTTCGAGCAGGGCGGGGGCGGCGGCGGCGGCGGCGGCGGCGGGGCCAACGGGGCCACCGGCGGCGCGGGAGGCGGCACCGGCGGCAGCACGGCGCCCAGCGAGAACAGCAACTCCTCCGACTTCAACTTCCTCTCCAACCTGGCCAACGACTTCGCTCCCGAGTACTACCAGTTGAGCTGAGCTCGAGCGGGATGTGGCAGCGAGCGACAGTGACTGTGCGATCCGAGCAAACGTTCATGTGATGCGCAAAAGAAAATAAAAAAATGATAAGAAATAGATAATTTTTATAGACCGTTTATTATTTGTGATTCTTCTACATTGACAGTTAGTGAACAAAAAAATGTACGTGTGAGTAAGCGAAGGCTGTCCCAAGGTGTGTGCGAGTGTTCTCTCTCCGTGGGTCTGCGATGGAGACTTGAAGCGCCTCCAGGGCCTGCAGAGCCTTCTTCAGGTGCCGAGGATGCCGCCGCAGTGACTGTGCAGTGACGCCGCAGCTCGGGGACTGGTCGCTGCTTTGTGTTAACGGTGATGAGTGTGTGTAGTGTGTGAACTTTCGTAGGGTATGAATAACACCCTAGTGTCAAGTGGTACTTAGTGTCGTCCGGACTGCGCCTGTGGACTGGCATCGCGCACCACTTGGCAAGAAGTGCCACAATCGTGTCCTTTTGTGCATGGCACCATTATGTCCCTCGTTGATGTATGAATATCACTGACCCCAGAATGTGTTCCAGTGCATGGCACTTGTGTGTGTCACGTGTCTCTTGTGTGAGTGCCACACTGTATCCTGCAGCCGCTTGGTGACCGAATCAGTGCCAAGGGAGCCATGCGCCGCGCGGAGCGAGTGTCACGTAGCGGTGTGGTGCCAGTCATTCCAAACGCCCCGTAGATGTCCCCCCCTCCCCCTCCCCCTCCGTGCCGCGGTAGCCGTGTAGTCGCCCGTAATTCCTCTCTCCCGTAGGGTTAAGCTTCGGCCGGGCCTCGACCTGAGGCCGCCGGTGATATGGGGTCATCATTCTGTTGTCGAATTTTCAGCAATAATTTATACAACTTTTTATTTTTTCTCATTATTTTTCCAAATGTTGGGAGCCCGCGAGGCTCGGGGATTGAAATCACGATATCTTCCTTAGGTTA
>BOPN01002659.1:85000-90000 GCA_017312705.2 Penaeus japonicus | reverse complement strand
TTATTAAAGATCTTATCAAAAGATTCTTGTCAGATGATTACACAGATAAACATTAGAAAGTCCTTGGTATTACGAACGTAAATAATAACTCTGTCGTTCGTGTTATGTTTCGTTTGAAATGACGAAATATCTTATCCAAATCATAATGCATTTCTAACGAATTTATACGTAATCTGTTGAAATCCATTGCCATTTCAGTGCATTTAACTAATTTAGTAGAAACTTTATAAAGAGTGTAACCAAGTAAATGTATCACTATATATCAACCTACTGTACAAAACACCAACACAAACGTACAACACAAACACACCTGCGTCATCATGAGTAACACTTACATTGTTATCTAAGTTTGTCAGTGGTTGAATATAACACCGAGAGCTGTTTGATTGAATGATCACTAAGTGGAAACGGAATGTTTTGCTGTTTGTGATAAGGAAAGCTGGAATTATCCTTTGCGACTTTCTCTCTTTCGCGAGTATGAGTGTGTGAGAAAATTGTATATATATATATATATATATATATATATATATATATAATATATATATATATATATATGTATGTATATATATATATATATATATATATATATATATATATATATATATATATATATATATATATATGTGTGTGTGTGTGTGTGTGTATGTATGTATGTATCTCTCTCTCTCTCTCTCTCTCTCTCTCTCTCTCTCTATATATATATATATATATATATATATATATATATATATATATATATATATATATATATATATATATATATAAATATTTATATATATACATATATATATATGTTTATATATATATATATATATTTATATATATATATTTATATATATATAAATATATATAAATATAAAGAAAGAAAGAATAAAAAAGATATAGAATGAGAAAGACAGAAAGAGAGAGCAAAGTACATACCTTCATAAACGAACACACACACACACACGCATCTCCCACGAAGCCTCCTAACACAGGAGACAACTCTACAAAGCAGACAAGGAAATCATGCAGGAGGGACTAAGCAGGCCGAGTGGAGGGTCGGCGAACCAAATCTCGTTCTGGAGGTAAAACACAGGTTAGTCCACTCGTTGACTGACAGCATAAGTGGGGGGTCGCTTCTCTCTACCGGCGGTAAGCGCTAACTTCCTGAAGACCCCCTACCCACCCCCACCTGCTACCCCCTACCCTTCCTCCCATCCTCCCCCTTCCTCTCCCCTCTCCTCCCATCCTCCCTCTCCTCCCTTCTTCTCCCCTCCCCTCCCCTCCCTCCTTCCTCCTCCTCTGCTCGCTACGCCCCCTGTCCCCTTGTCCTCTGCTTCTGTCTTTTATTTTATTTTTTATTTTTTCTCTTGATTCCCCTTTCTTTCTGATACTTTTCCCTTTATTCTTCCTTTGTTTCTCCCTTACTCTTAGATCTTCCCTGATTTTCCTTCACTTACCTGCCTCTACCCTTTCTCCCTTTCTCTTTTCTTTTTTTCTCTTTTTCCTACCCCTTCCCTTCTCCCCTACTCTTTCTTTCCCTCTTCTCCTATCTCTTCCCTTCTCTCCTTTCTTCCTTTTCCTCTCTACCTCATCCCTTCTCCCCTTCTCTTTCTTTCTCTCTCTTACATCTCCCCTTCTCCCTTTCTCAATCTTTCCCTCTTTTTCCTGCCTCTATCCTTCTCCCCTTCTTTTACTTTCTCTCTCATTCATTTTACCCTTCTCTCCTCTCCCTCTTCTCTTTGTCTTACTTCTTCCCCTTACTCCCTCTATCGTACCTACCAGTGCACTAACTCCCTTCCCCTCGTATTTTTCCCCTTTATCCTACCCTCACTATTTCCGTCCCTCCCGCCCTGCTCCCTTTTTCCTACCTACACTCTCATTCTTTCCCATTTCCTCTCCCACTCCCTTTCTCTCTCCTCTCTTAACCCCCCTGTCCCTCTCTCTTAGCACTTCCCTCTTCGCCTCTTCCCCTCTTTCCTTACTCCCCCCTCCCCCCTCCCTCATCACCCTTCTTACCTCCATCTTTTCCCCCGAGTTGACTGTCTTTTCTTCCTGATTGTTTATTTTGTATTAAAGGGGTAAGCATATATATGGCATACTTTATGGGACTAATTATGATTTGTTTGTTTGCGTATGCGTCTGTGTGTATTGCTTATGCGTTTTCTTGTGCATCTAACCAAGCGGAAAAGAGAGAAAGAAGGAGAAAGGAAGCGAGAGAAAGAGAGAGAGAGACAGAGGCAGAGAGACCGTCAGACAGACAGACAAGTAAGCATAGCCAGAGCACAAAAAAAGTAGAACCCCCAACAACGAAATCATGAAATACAAAACCCCCGAAATCAAGGGAAAAAATAAACAAATATACTCTTACCTCGACGCCCCAACCTCCATTAGGAAAAGTACACCCACAGTCGCTCACTACCATGACTCTACAGAAGCCAAAGGTTATCCTATCAACATCAACTGCACGTAAAAATCCTCCCACACACACTTAAGCACAGAACAACTCTATGACACGTCCCTTGAAACTCACTCTTGTTACATCTCGTACGAGTCTACCCGCTTGACTTAGGACGTAAACACAACCCTAATGCTCGTACTTTTAGACTTATCAGTGTGACTGAAGCTCGACTACCTAACTAAAGGGGAAAAAAAGAAAGAAAGAAAAAAAAAAAAACTGACACACGCACAGGGGCTAATTTGCATAGTTGGTTGCACCTTATAACTCACTTACACGCCTTAGGTAAACCAACCGTGTGTTGGGATATCCTTATCACTCCTTGTAAGTTCTTATCCCTAAAAAAAAAAAGAAGAAGAAGAAAAGAAGAAAAAAATGAAAGAAATAATCCTCTTTTCTTTTACGGCGCTGGATTAACACATTGATAAATCTCCTTGTTAAGAATTCACTTTTCTCCCCATAAACATCACTCAGGAAGAGAAGCATTTGCATACTAGGATATAATCTCTTCCATATATCCATAGCGTGTTGCTCTATCTATCGCACGATCTGAGAAGCTGAGAGTGACAGACAGATAGACAGACAGACAGAGAAAGAGAGATAGATAGATAGTGAGGGAGAGATAGATAGATAGTGAGGGAGAGATAGATAGATAGATAGATAGAGAGAGAGAGAGAGAGAGAGATAGAAAGAGAGATAGAGAGAGAGAGAGATAGAGATAGACAGACAGATAGAGATAGATAGAGAGAGAGAGATCTTGTTAAGACCATTGAGCCAAGGTCTTGACAACCAAATTCAAAACAAAGCTCAAGGGATCTCTGTTGCTTGCGTGACAGAAAATACCTTGTCTTAATATGTTGTTGTGTGATCTACAGACATACAGGATTTTGAATGGGCGAGAGAAAAAAACGCACCATATTATGACATTAAAAAGCACATGAAAACTAAATTAGACAGCCACGTTGATTGATGGTGGAGAGAGAGATAGTGTGTGTGTGTGTGTGTGTGTGTGTGTGTGTGTGTGTGTGTGTGTGTGTGTGTGTGTGTGTGTGTGTGTGTGTGTGTGTGTGTGTGTGTGTGTCTGTGTGTGTGTGTGTGTGTGTGCGTGTGCGTATGCGTGTGTGTGTGAGAGAGACAGACAGAGAGAGAGACACAGAGAAAGAGAGAGAGAGAGGGGAGGGAGCGAGTGAGAGAGAGAGAGAGAGAGAGAGAGAGAGAGAGAGAGAGAGAGAGAGAGAGAGAGAGAGAGAGAGAGAGAGAGAGAGAGAGAGATCAAAATAGAGACAGAGAGAGAGCGAAATAGAGAGAGAGAGAGAGAAAGAGAGAGGTGAGTAAAAAAAAAGGAAGAGACCCACAGACAGTCAGACAGACAAAACGACAAATAGACAGCAACAAAAAGCAAACAAACAGACAGCCAGCTAGCAAGACTTAGAACGTGAAAATAACAGGCCTATAAAGAAATTTCTATCTACATGACAAGTGTGCTATATATCTAACATTACATCTTCAGATTGCTACAGGATAGAGGGTTTTATGTTACCAGTAATGTCTCACAAAGAACACAAACTCACTGGCATAAAAGTCCTTTCAAAATTCAGATTCTAATATTCCTTTTCTTGTTTTTTTATGGGGGGGGGGGAGGGAATTCACTAAATGCTAAACAGAAGTTAGTTTGATTAAAATGATTTTTTAAAATTAGGGTCATTATGATTGTCACTAAATCATTTGTTTGTTGAAAAAAATATCAATTTTATATAAAGAAAGGTTGCGTATTATTTTTTTTCTTTGCAAACATCAATCTGTTGTTCTTGTTTGTGGTGGAGTTAAGCATTCCGTGCATTTCATTAGGTAAGTAACAGAAAGCATTATTCTTGTCTTTGGCGTCAGGGAATGAGAGAACGACCTTTTGCACTCACGGAGGAGGCACGACCACCCACGAATGTACTTAGTGTCTTCTCTCTTTCTCTCTCTCTCTCTCTTCTCTTCTCATTTTTTTCTCTCTTCTCTTTCTCATTCTGTCTCTCTTCTCTTTCTCTCTCTCTCTCTCTCTTCTCTTTCTCTCTCTCTCTCTTGCTTGCTCGCTCTCTCTTTCTCTCTTCTCTCTCTCTCTCTCTTCTCTTTCTCTCTCTCTCGCTCGCTCGCTCTCTCTCTCTCTCTTATCTTCTCTTTCTCTCTATCTCTCTTCTCTTCTCTTTCTCTCTCTCTCGCTTGCTCTCTTTCTCTCTCTCTCTCTCTCTCTCTCTCTCTCTCTCTCTCTCTCTCTCTCTCTCTCTCTCTCTCTCTCTCTCTCTTGCTCGCTCGCTGGCTCTCTCTCTCGCTCTCTCTCTCTTCTCTCTCTCTTTCTCTCTCTTCTCTTCTCTCTCTCTCTCTCTCTCTCTCTCTCTCTCTCTCTCTCTCTCTCTCTCTCTCTCTCTCTCTCTCTCTTCCTCTCTCTTTTCTCTTTCTCTCTCTCTCTCTCTCTCTCTCTCTCTCTCTCTCTCTCTCTCTCTCTCTCTCTCTCTCTCTCTCTCTTTACTCTCTCTCTCTCTCAGGCAACGACATATGACTCCAAATCACTTGA
>BOPN01002659.1:77500-82500 GCA_017312705.2 Penaeus japonicus | reverse complement strand
AGGTAAACATATATATATTTTTTAAAACAAACTAATAACCCTCCTACCAATCAAGGAAAAAAGAAGCAAGACAAGAACAATAGTAAACCCTCCTTTCCCTCCCCAGGCCCCACCCCCCACCAAAAAAAAAGACGAAAAAAAAAACGAAAAAAAAACAACAAAAAAACACAACCGGAGTCTGGTCCCTCAAACCAGTCTGTCTCGCGTGCAAGAGACTCCCTCTATTTCTGTTACTTTATGTGAGTGGCTTTAATAATGAGCCTAAGCACGCAACCGTATTGTCAATCAATGCTACAGGAGAGGTTCTGAAGGCAATTAAATTGTGTGTTCTATACCTGCAAGTGTCAAGAAATATGGGATTTTTTTTTTTTTCCGAAGAACGAGTTATGTTTATAAAGATTGGGTCGTGTTTAATGTTGTTATTATTCATATTATTCATAGTGTGTTTGTTGGTGATGTTGTGGATTATTCACTGCTTTATTCATTATCTACCTTTGTTGTTGGACTTTCGTTGTCATCATCGTTGTAAACCAATAGTCGTTTTCTTTATATTATCATTCATACTAATATAGCTATGATAACAATATGATAAAAATGATGGCATTGATACTAGTATTAATCACACTAATAAATACACCAACACGCAACCATACATTCAGCAACCAAGCTCCACGTAACAGCGTGTAATACATAACAGTTAACTGACCACAAGATTTTCCTCTGCCAGTCTGCAACTGTTAATATAAAGTGTTTGTTTTTCTGAATATAGTGTTTGTATATATTCATGTGTGTATGAGTATATGTAGGATAGGCATACATACATAGACAAGTAGACACAAACACATAAACGAGTTTAGTTATCTGGATATTGTGTGTGTGTGTGTGTGTTTGTGTGTGTGTGTGTGTGTGTGTGTGTGTGTGTCTGTGTGTGTGCGTGCGTGTGTGTGAATGTATATACACACGTTTGGATGATTCTGATAAAGATGATAATGATAGTAATAAAGACAAAGAGAATAGACTGAGTAAAACTTAATATTGGTAATAATAAAAATAATAATGATAAGGACAGTGATATGATTGACAGTTGCGACAGTAATAATAACGCCATGATATTGATTGTAGTTATAATTATAACAAGAACAAAAAAACAACATTAGAAACAATAACATCAGCAATTTCACATTAACACTATCATTATTATCATTATCATTATCATTGTTATCATTACTACTGACGTTTAGCGCTTTCATTTTGTTGTTATTATTATTTTCATAAAGGTGGTAATGATGATTAGGATAATAATAATGATGACAATAGGAATAATAATAATAATGATGACAATAGGAATAATAATAATGATAATAATGATAATGATAATAATGATGATAATAGTAATAATAGTAATAATAATAATAATAATAGTAATGATAATAATAATGATAATAATAATTGTAAATGATAATAATGATAACAATCATAATGATAACAATAATAATAATGGAAATGATAATAATGATAATAGGGAAAATAATAATGATAACAATAATATTAGTAATAGTATTAATAATAATAATGATAATAATAATGATAATAATAAAAATAATAATAATAGTAATAATGATAATAATAATGATAACAATAATGATAATAATAATAATGATAATAATAATAATAATAATAATGATAATAATAATAGTAATAACAATGATGATAACAATGATGATAATGATATTTATATCAAGGATAATAATAGTAATGATAAAGATGATAATAATGATGGCAATGATTATATTAAGAATTATATTGATAATAAAAGGAATACTAATAATCATCATGATGATATCAGTAATGATGATAATAGTAATGATATTAATAATAATAATGATAATAACAGTAGTAATAATTATTATTACAATGATGATAATAATGATAATAATAATAACAATAATAATAATAATAATAATAATAATAATAACAATAATAATAATAATGATAATAATAATAATGATAATGATAATAATAATATTAATAATAATAATAGTAATAATAATAATGATAATCATAATGATAATAATAATAATAATTATGATACTAATAATGATAATGATAATAATAAATGTAAATGATGATAATAAAATTTGTGATAATGATAGTAGTAATAAAAATTCTAATCGGGATAATACCAATGATAATGATAATAACTATATGTTTGTTTGTTTTTATAATAATAATGCTGACGATAATAGAAATAACAACAGTACAACAGTGATAATGATGATAATATTAGCAATAATATTAGTGATATAAATGCTATTTATGATAATACCAATACCAAAGATGATAATAAGATCACACTAACATTAAAAAACAGAAAAGCAGTAACAAAGTACATATGATAAACACACTTAAAATGACAATATTAATAACAATAAGAATAACAATAAAACAATAAGAATAACAGTAAATAGAATAATGAAAATAACATCAATATCAAAATAAATGATATACCATAATACAACAAAAAATGTATAGACATCCCAAAAAAGGAGAGGCAGAGAGAGAGAGAGAGAGAGAGAGAGAGAGAGAGAGAGAGAGAGAGAGAGAGAGAGAGAGAGAGAGAGAGAGAGAGAGAGAGAGAGAGAGAGAGAGAGAGAGAGAGAGAGAGAGAGACACACACACACACACACACACACACACACACACACACACACACACACACACACACACACACACACACCCAACACACACACACACACACACACACACACACGTACACACGAGCATCCCGAAACAGGACGGCGGGAACGACAAACGAGCGCAATCACGTTCACCGACGACGCCCGCAGCCGCAGCATCCCGCCCGCACCCGCAGCCAAGTGCCCGAAACAGATTGTCTAATTCTTCACCCTCACTCCCTCCTCTGCCGCCGTGAGAGGAATATTCAATGATAATGTGGATGCCAATCGCTGGCGGTTGACCCGTCGACACTTTGCGGCGGAATACGATGCTCTTTTTTTTTTTTTTTTTTTTTTTTTTTTTTTTTTTTGGTTTTGAAGGGGGAAGGGGGGGTGGGGTTAGTGGGGGGGTTGTTTGTTTGTTTGTATTTGGTGTCGTTGTTCTTGTGTTGTTGTTTTTTGGAAGGGATGGCTGCTGGTGTTGTTGTTTTTTCTTTCTTCTTTGTTTGGCTCTATTTGTTACTCCTCGTTAAATCTACTCGTTGGCAACTCTTAAGGCCCGACTCGAGCGTGAGCAAATGTGTCTTTGAGAGCCGTGATAACAGTGAGGTAATCTTCGCTTTCTTTCCCCAACACGAGAAACGGGAAGGGGGAAAAAAATACCGTAAAAAAGGTCTAAAAAAAATTCTCAAGGAGTAGAATGTGTTGACTGCAAAACCAGACTTTCAACATTGACAGCGAACACGGCTCAGTTATGTCGAAAGCCGATGTTTGTTTGCCTTCTGTCAAGAGCCGCCATGATGATTTATGGTCCCGTGCACTAACACCATCTATTGGGACATTTACCTACTAACACGCTAACTCGCGCTGTCTCCGCTCCACTCGGGTTCCCGCGATGAAATTGTATCCCTTTCCAATACATCTAACTATGTCCACCGCGACCATAATTCACTGGACGAAACGGTAGCGATTTTGAAAAGCGTAAAATCACTTCCGAGTCCCGACGATGATTTATGGGAAAAAAAGAAAAGAATAAAAAAAGATAAACAACAACGAAGAAAGGAAATATCTCAAGATGGAGAAGTGTCATGGCTATTGATATCAAAGCGTATGACTATTATATTGATCGGCGTTGTGTATTTTCTATGTATATCTCCCCCCCCCACCCCCTCCCCCCACTCACTCCCCTCCCTCCTCCCTCCTTACTCTCCTGTGATAGCCATTCGTTACGAGAGATAAGAAAGAAATCATTTTATTAAGGAAATGGCCGCGATAGACGATTCTCATGTAGACGCTAAAACTGATCGCATTTTATATTTCTTGATATCCGGACGTAAAAATACACTCATACGAATATCAAATACATATCGAAGAGAAAAAGAATAGGGTAAAAGAGAGAGAGAGAGAAGAGGGGATGCGCAAACTATCAGAGAAATGAAAAGGTATTTCTTATGCGTTCTGCTTCCCGTTTACATTATTATTGCTATTGTTATTATTATGATATTTATTTTTATTATTACTATTATTATTATTGTCATTTTTATTAGTATTGTTGTTTTGTTGTTGTTATCATAATCATTATGTTTACTGTTATTATTATTATTGCTGTTATTATTATTAGTAGTAGTATAGGTATTGTTATTATCATTATTATATTGTTATTATTATAATTGTTATTATTATTATTATTGATATTATTATTATAATTATTATCATCATTATCATTATCATTACTTTTATAATTATTGTTGCTGTTGTTGTTATTATTGTCATTATCATTATTATTATTATTATTATTATTGTTATTATTATCATTGTTATTATTATTTTCTTTATTATCATAATTATCATTACTATCACTAGGAATGTGATCATTATTATAATTTTTGTTGTTACTGTTTATTATTACTATTACTGATATCGTTATTATTATCATTATCATTATCATCATAGTTGTTTTTTATCACTATTACTACTGCTACTACTTATACTAATACTCACCTCTTAAGTAATTAATTAATAAGCATTTGTAATTAATAAGATTTTTTTTTATTACAGCAAAATCCTGTACATCTTCTGTCTCTCTCTGTTTGTTTCTTTTCTGTTTCTTTACGTGCTGGTCATTGCAATAGCTGCCGATTGGTCGATGCAATTGCAAGTCGCATTATGATTATTGAATCTGTCGTAATTAATTCTTATAGGTATTTGTCATTGATTCGTCAGTGTTATGAAAAGGATTGTGAAGAATTGTCATTGTTACTGTTATGTTAAATTATTAATATGTTTTAGTATTAGAATTATTATTATTATTATTATTATTATTAT
>BOPN01002659.1:50000-52500 GCA_017312705.2 Penaeus japonicus | reverse complement strand
CAACAACAATGATAATAGTAGTAATAATCATAACAATAATAATAATAATAATAATGATAATAATGATAATGATAATAATGATAATAATAAAAATAATAATAATAATAATAATGATAATAATAATAATAATAATAATAATAATAATAATAATAATAATAATAATAATAATGATAATAATAATAATAATAATAATAATAATAATAATAATGATAATAATGATAATAATAATAATAATGATAATAATGATAATAATAATAATGATAATAATGATAATGATAATAACAATGATAATAATAATAATAATAATGATAATAATAATAATAATAATAATAATAATAATAATAATAATAATAGTAAAAGCAATATAATGGATAACATTTAGTCGTCTCACACGTCCTATATGTAGTAGTTTTAAATGATAAATTATACAATAGATGCATGAATAATGATGAAATGATAATCTTAATAGCAACAATGATAGTGTTAATACTAGAATGATAGTAGTGGTAATCATGATAATAAGACAATAATGACAAGACTGATAACGAGAATACAATAGACAATAAATCTATATATGAGTTTTTTTTTTTGTTTTGTTTTTTTGTTTTTTGTATATATTGATATTTCTCTTTCTTTACCTATCTATTTATCTGTTTGTTTGTTTATTGGAGTATTGTTTGATTTTTGTTTTTGTTTTATTTTATTCAGTTTATATATTTTTTTTTCTTCCTTTTATTTACGTATTTGTTTGGTTTGTTTTTGTATTTGTGTATCTCTTTGATTTTATTAATATTGCTATCATTTTTTGTGTTTGTTTCTTTGTTCTGTGGTATGTTTTTGTTGTTGTGTTTGCTTGTTTGTTGTTTTTTATTTTGTTTTGTTTCCCTTTTTATTTTAATGTATTTCGTTTCATTGCTTGTTTTCTTACTTCTTGTATGTACTTGTTTATTTTTTATATATTTTATTTTATTTTTTTTCATGATATGTCAGTTTGTTATGCTCAAAATAAGCAGAGCACAATGACATAACTTACTGATCATTTTAATCACCATAAATTAATTAATTATTGATACTCTTATACAACTATCACCATCAACATCATTACACTTCCCGGTACTAACTACGCTTCACGTAATATCACCAACATCACCATCATCACCACCATCCTCACCAACCTACTGAATCACCATCATCATCACCATCCTCATCCAAATACCCTACTGAATCACCATCATCATCACCATCATCATCCAAATACCCTACTGAATCACCATACCAAAACCATCATCACTAGAAAAAACACACACACAAACACACACACACTAATCCACACCTCCCCCAATCACATAAACCAATCACAAACAAACACACACACACACACAGAACCAAACAACCCAAAACCATTTACATCACACACACAAGCACTACCTTCCCGACGCCCCACGACAACCACACAACCACAACAACGCCACAGGACCAAAGAACCACACTGGGACTACCACAGCGCGACGCTACCACGGCACTGGCGAGGTAAACACAGGAGGTTCTGAGGCGGAGGGACCGTGGCTCTGCCGATGCCACTTAAGATGGATCAGCTGGGGTGGTCCTCTCAGCCCGCCGGCCGTGCGCACACAGACGTATATGCACTGCCTTATAACTGTACGTACGCACATATGTACATAGGTACGTGCGTACATAAATACATGCGTACATACGTACAAATACGTACATGCGTATATACATCTGTGCATACGCACAAATACGTACATGCGTACATATGCACAAATACATACATGCGTACATATGCACAAATACGTACATGGTTGCATACGCACAAATGCGTACATGCATCCATACATACATGCGTACATACGTACATGCATATATACACAAATACGTGCATACATCCATAGAGACGTAAACTTACTCGATACTTACTCTTTCCTTATACACACTTTCTCTCTCTCTCTCATTCGCTCTCTCTGTCTCTCTCTCTCTCTCTCTCTCTCTCTCTCTCTCTCTCTCTCTCTCTCTCTCTCTCTCTCTCTCTCTCTCTCTCTCTCTCTCTCTCTCTCTCTCTCTCTCTCTCTCTCTCTCTCTCTCTCTCTCTCTCTCTCTCCATATATCTATCTGTCTATATCTATCTATCTCTATTTCACTATCTCTCTCTTCTTTTTCTTCTTCTATTACTTCTACTTTGTTCTTTTCTACTCTATTTTCTTCTCATTTCTTTGTTTCTGTCTCTCTCACTTTGTTTTCTTTTTGTTTCTTCTCTCTCTAAGTTTTTCTCATGTTTCTAATCCATCTTTCTTTAGATTCATGTTATTTCTTTTTTTTTTTTTTTTTTTTTTTTTTTTTTTTTTTAATGACTTTTTCTCCCTCACATACAACACCATGTGGCATGTTGTTTTCACCGCGTTGTATTTCCTTTTTCTATTTTCCGTTGATACTCTTTCCTGTTCCTTTCTCTCTCTCTCTCACACACACACACACACACACA
>BOPN01002659.1:25000-27500 GCA_017312705.2 Penaeus japonicus | reverse complement strand
CCAACACGTTCCAGACATGTTTCACGCGTTGATTGATGTCCAGCTGATATGTACCTCTTAACTACGTCATGACACATCCGCACACGTGGAATCAATAACGGCCGAAGAAATCTATCAGCTGGTCAGGGTACCATGATGTATGTGCGTGTGTCTTGACGGGGCCTTACGTAGTGACGTATGTTCCTTACCACATTTTTCTCAAGAGTAGATGGAGTAAGTGGTCACAATAGGTGGTGTTTTGATATTGTTAGTGTTGTTATTGTTTGTCTTTGTTGTTGTTGTTGTTTTTGTTGTTAGTAGTTTTATTATCATTGTTGTTATCATTGAAGTGATCAAAGTAGGTGGTGTTTTGATATTGTTAGTGTTGTTGTTGTTTGTCTGTGTTGTTGTTATTGTTTTTGTTGTTAGTAGTTTTATTATCATTGTTGTTATCATTGAAGTGATCACAGTAGGTGGTGTTTTGATATTGTTAGTGTTGTTGTTATTTGTCTTTGTTGTTGTTGTTTTTGTTGTTGTTATTAGTAGTGTTATTATCATTGCTGTTGTCATTGTTTATTTTTTGTTATAATTATGATTGTTGTTGTTAATTTCATTGTTATCATTGATATGTTTATTGGTATCATCATTATTATTGTTATTATTTCTGTCATTATCATCATATATTTATTTTTACTACTCTCATTGTTGTTATCATTACTGTCATTATGATATTGATCATAATCACTATTGTTCTTCTTATGATCATTATGATTGTTATCGTTACAATCATTGTTATCACTGCCATTATCATTATTAGTCTTATCAACATTATCATTATTTTTATTATCATCATTATCATTATTAACATCATTACTATTATCCTTATCATTATTACTATTATCAATAGCATTATGTTATTATTCTGATTATCTTTATCATTATCATCATCTTTATCATTGTTATTGTCATCATCGTCATTATTTTCATTATCATAATTATCATAAATATAATTACTATCTTTCGTATCTATCATTCATAGCGTTATTATTGTTATTATCATCATAACCATTTGTATTGCTTATCATCTTTATGAATATTGTTTTTATATTGTTGTTATTGTCATCATTTTCATTATCAGTGATATCCCTATTGTAATTATTATCATTATCATTACCATTATCATCATCATTGTCATTATAATCATTAACATTAGCATTATTATTGTCAATGTTATATCTATCATTATCATGATCGTTATCATAATTGTCATTGATATTATCATAATTATTAGTAGCAGTAGTAGTAGTAGAATCATTATTATCATTCTCCTTATTATAATCAGTGTCATTATCATTATCATTAAGATTAATATCAGCATTATCATTATCATTATAATCATCATTATTATTACCATTATAATCATCATTACCATTACCATAATCATTATTATTATAGTCATCATTATCATTACCATTATCATTACCATTATCATTATCATTATAATCATCATTATCATTACCATTATCATTATTATCATAATCATCATTATCAATCATGCTATCGTCTTTTATTAGGGGGTGCGGGTTAGGGTCCTTTGTCATTGTCTTTCTTGTTATTTTATACCGCTTTGATTCTCTCTCTCTCTCTCTCTCTCTCTCTCTCTCTCTCTCTCTCTCTCTCTCTCTCTCTCTCTCTCTCTCTCTCTCTCTCTCTCTCTCTCTCTCTCTCTCTCTCTCTCTCTCTCTCTCTCTCTCTCTCTTTCTCTCTCTCTCTCGCTTTCTTTCTCTCTCTCTCTCTCTCTCTCTCTCTCTCTCTCTCTCTCTCTCTCTCTCTCTCTCTCTCTCTCTCTCTCTCTCTCTCTCTCTCTCTCTCTCTCTCTCTCTCTCGCTTTCTCTCTCTCTCTCTCTTTCTTGCTCGCTCGCTGTTTCTTTCTCTTTCGCTCTCTCGCTCTCGTTCGCTTACTCATTCTTTTTACCTCTTTCTTATCCTCTTTATCATTTTTTTTTCTCTATCTTTCTCTCTCTCGTGGTTAGAAAAAAGAAAATAAAGAAAAACGCAAAAAACACACCATCAGAAGTAGATACAGAATGGAAATTGAGAATAAGATATAGTAAAAAAAAAAAGGCAGAACACAGACACAAACATTCGTACACACATGGACACACACACACACACACACACACACACACACACACACACACACACACGCACACACACACACACAGGACCCACCTGCATTCCTCTTAGGCCGACTGCACGGGCTGGTTCCCATAATCACTATTGACGTGATAATAATGATGGATCGGACTCTCTGGCAAAACTCCGCCTGCCCCTCACCCCCCCTCTCCCCCTCCCCCTTCTCCCACTCCTCGTCCCCCTCCCTCCTCCCTCTCCCTCCTCACCCTACTCTCTCCCCCTCTCCCTCCTCACCCTACTCTCTCCCCCTCCTCCCTCACTCTCCCTCCCTCTCTCCCCCACCTCCCCCCTCACTCTTCCCCTTCTCCTCTACTCTCCCCCTCCC
>BOPN01002659.1:0-5000 GCA_017312705.2 Penaeus japonicus | reverse complement strand
CCCTATGCTCCACCTCCTCTTCTCTTCCTCTTCTTCCTTCTTCTTTTCTTGATCTTACCTTTTCCCCTTCTTCCTCCTCCTGTCTCACCTTCTTCTTCTTTTTCTCTTACATCTTCGTCCTCCGCTTCCATCCCATCCGTCGTTTTTCTTCCTTTGAGATATATATATATATATATTTTTTTTATCCCTGCCTCACTTACCTTCTCTCCCTCCCTCCTCCCCCTACCTTCCCACCCTCCTTCCCCTTCCGTCACCTGCGTCTGCCATCCTCCCTTACTATTTTCTCCACCTCTCTTACTCCCTCCCTCCCTACTCCCTCCTCCCAAAGCCATCCCTACCTGTCTCCCTCCCTCCCTCCCTCCCTCACTCCCCCCTTACATCACGCCCTCAACCTCCTCTACCTCCCTCCCCCCCCTTACTCCCTCACTTACTCTCTCCCTCCCTCCATCCATCCACCCTCTCCCACCCCCTTCCCAAACCCTTCCACCCTCCCTCTACCCACCCTCCCCCACCTCCTTCCCAAACCATTCCACCCTCCCTACCTCCACCCCCACCCCTCTCTGAGTCTGCATGACGCATGGCACCTATCTCCCCATGTGACGGGCTTGCTGGAACCTGCTGGCGGAGCACCCACATACGGCACCTCCACTGTCAACTCGCTGTGCCACCTGTCAAGCCGCGGTATCTGATGTCTCGGCGCAGCGTAGGAGAGCCGAGGATGCTGGAAGGAGAGGAGAGGAGAGGATAGGATGCTGGAAGGACAGAAGAGGAGAGGGTGTTGGAAGGACAGGGGAGGAGAAGATGCTGAAAAGAGAGGAAAGGATACTGGTAAAAGAGGAAAGGAGAGGATGCTGGAAGGACAGAAGAGGAGAGGGTGCTGGAAGGACAGGGGAGGAGAAGATGCTGGAAAGAGAGGAGAGGATACTGGTAAAAGAGGAAAGGAGAAGATGCTGGAAGGACAGAAGAGGAGAGGGTGCTGGAAGGACAGGAGAGGAGAAGATGCTGAAAGGAGTGGATGTTGGAAGGACAGGATAGGAGAGGGTGCTGTAAGGAGAGGAGAGGAGAGGGTGCTGGAAGGAAAGGAAAGGATAGGATGCTGGAAGGACAGAAAAGGAGAGGGTGTTGGAAGGACAGGGGAGGAGAAGATGCTGGAAAGGAAAGGAGAAAAGAGGGTTCTGGAAGGACAGGAGAGGAGAGGATGCTGGAAAGAGAGGAAAGGATAGGATGCTGGAAGGACAGAAGAGGAGAGGGTGCTGGAAGGAGAGAAGAGGATGCTGAAAGGAGAGGATGCTGGAAGGAAAGGAGAGGAGAGGATGCTGGAAGGAGAGGAGAGGAGAGTATCTGGAAGGAGAGGAAAGGTGAGGATGGTGGAAGGACAGGAAAGGATAGGATGCTGGAAGGTCAGGAGAGTAGAGGGTGCTGGAAGAAGAGGCGAGAAGAGGATGCTGGAAGGAAAGGGGAAAAGAGGGTTCTGGAAGGACAGTAGAGGAGAGGATGCTAGAGGGAGAGGAGAGGAGAGTATCTGGAAGGAGAGGAAAGGATAGGATGCTGGAAGGAAAGGAGAAAAGAGGGTTCTGGAAGGACAGGAGAGGAGAGGGTGCAGGAAGGAAAGGAGAGAAGAGGATGCTGGAAGGAAAGTTGAGAAGAGGGTCTTGGAAGAACAGGATAGGATGCTCAGAGGAGAGAAGAGGAGAGGACGTTGGAAGGAGAAGAGTGAATACTGAATGCAGGGGGATGGCGGAGGGAGGGAGGGAGGGAGGGAAGGGGGGGATGTCTTCCAGATGTCATTAGCATATACTTACATGCGCTGGAGAGGTGGGGAGATGACTTCATCTGGGTGGGAGAACGGGATGCTTTTTTGGGGGGACTGTTTTTGTCGATATTAATCACTTTGTATCTATTTGTATCTATTTGTATATACTTTTATCTATTTCTGTCTACTTTTATCTTTTTCATCTATCTTTATCTGTTTTTATCTACTTTTGTATATTTTCATCCATTTTTTAAAAATCTTTTTCATCCATCTTAATCTAATTTTATCTACCTTTATATATTTTAATCCATTTTTATCTATTTTTCATCTTTTTCATAAATCAAAATATATTTCTGTCTATTTCTAACTATCTATATCTATGTTATCTATTTTTATGTATTGAGAGTGATATTTAGAGCATTGTTGTTTTTTTAAAGAATTAGAGGTTATCTACTCCTATTATTTTTCGTAATATCATTATGTAATATCATTATCAATGATGATAAAGATAACAATAATGATGATGATAATGATAATAATGATAAATCAATGGAAATAAAAGGATAACAATGATGATAGCAATAATTTAAAAGATAATGATAATAATGATGATAAGAATATATTGATAAAGCGATAATAAGGATAATGACAGCAATAACAACAGAAGTAATAACAATGATGATAAAAACAATGATAATAACACCAGACGCCTTTACGGCGAAAAGTCATTTTTTCCCAATCAAATATAAACATCAAACCCCCTCCCCCCTCTCCCTTCCCTCCCACTTCCCTCCCCCCTCTTCCCTCCCACCCTTCCCCCTCTCCCTCCCCCCTTCCCCCTCCCACCGCGTCCATATTCGTCCGCGCCTTTGGATAATCAGCGACAGCCAGTGACAGTAGTAACAGCAGTGACAGCCCGAGAGACACCAGTGACAGCCGCTTGACAATGCCAGGTGTTATCTCCATTCTTATCGGCAAAGAAGACGTTCCTCCGGGTGTTAAGGCAGGGCAGCCGAGCCAGGAGAGGAACTTGCATTGTGTGAGAGGCTGGGTGGGGGAAGCTGTCACAGGGTAGGGGGAGGAAGGGAGGGAGAGGAGTGGGAGGGAGAGGGCGAAGGGGTGGGTGGGAGAGGGAGGGGAGGGGAGGGAGGGAGAGGGATGGGGTGGTGGGAGAGGGTGGGAGAGGGAGAGGGAGAGGGAAAAGGGAGGGGAGGGGGAGGGGGGATGGTGAAGGGAAGGGGTGGGAGGGAGGGAGGGGGAAGAGGGGAAGGGGCAGAAGGGGAGGGAGGAAGGAGGGGGAAAGGGAGGTTGGGAGGGTGGGAGGGAGGGAGAGAGGGAGGGATGGGTTGGGAGGAGGGAGGGCAGAGGGAGAGAGGGAGGGAGGGAGGGAGGGAGGGAGGGTTGGGAGGGTGGGAGGAGGAGGTAGGGGGGCAGGGCGGGGTGGGAGGGAGGAAGGGAGGGAGGGGAGGGGCAGGGCGAAGGGGTGGGAGGAGGGAGGGAGGAGGGCGAGGGTTGGGAGGGAGGGGGAGGAGGGTAAAGGGGTGGGAGGAGGAGGGAGGAGGAGGGGAAGGGGTGGGAGGAGGGAGGAGGGATAGGGAGGGCGAAGGGGTGGGAGGAAAGAGGGCGTTTTTTTTTTTTTTTACAGGGGTTATGATGTAGTTGAGTGTGTGGGTGTTTTTTTTATATATATATTTGGGAGTGATTTTTTTTTTTTTTTTTGTGTGTGTGTGGTTTATTGGTTGAAGGGGAGTATGTATTATCATTGTTGATTTTTAGTTTGTTTCGTTTTGTTTCATTCTGTGTGTATGTGTGGTTTACTGGTCAAACTGGATCATGAAGTGTGTGTTTGTTGGTGTGAATTATCATTAAGTGTTGTTACTTTCTCTCTCTCTCTCTCTCTCTCTCTCTCTCTCTCTCTCTCTCTCTCTCTCTCTCTCTCTCTCTCTCTCTCTCTCTCTCTCTCTCTCCAATGGGGCTTCGCAACAATAAGGCCTCTAACAGACACTCCAATCCCATTTGCAACAAACCCAACTTTGCAACAACCCCCCACCCCGCCCCTACCCACCACCCCTTCCCTTATCCAACCCACTCCCCGTCTTCCCCCTTTCCTCACACCCCTCTCCCTCCCCTAACCCCGTCCCTACCCCCCATCAACCGCCCAGACCTACAAAGACCCCCCTTCCCCCCACCCCCCCCCCCGATCCAAACTGTTACAGCGACAGTCGTACCCAGTTGTAATGTAGACCAGTCAAGCACAGTCAGACAGGAGAAGCAGCCCCGGTATTGACAATGGGCGCGGCTCTGTGTGCCAAGACCTAAGGGAACATGGAGGAGAAGCCATTGTCGTGTCAAGACCTCTTACATTGTGTAGCGGGGAGTGTAAGTATGTGTGTGTGTGTGTGTGTGTGTGTGTGTACGTGTGTGTGTGTGTTGGGTGTTTGTGTGTGTGTGTGTGTACGTGTGTGTGTGTGCGTGTTTGTGTGTGTGTGTACGTATGTGTGTGTGTGTACGTGTTTGTGTGTGTGTGTGTGTATGTGTGTGTGTGTGTGTGTGTGTACGACTGTACGTGTGTGCGTGTGTGTTTTTGTGTGTGTGACCATGATAATGATAATCATTTTCATGATAATGATGGTTATGATGATATTCATAATAATGATTAGGATAATAACAATAATAATGATGATAATTACAATACCTCTACACAAAAAAAACATGAAAAAACACCCGGAAAACCCAAGCCCCATCCCCAAAAAAAGAAGAAATCACACATAAAACGTACCATGCACTACCATGACATACCTCGCACACATCCGCGCATGACTGCCGCATGACACATAACGGGAAAGAGACGAGTGCGGGCTAGAGTTGGGTCGCCGCTACTAATTCCGGGTCACACACACCACCCAAAGCCACCGTTAGACCGGCTTTTGCGGTTGGTACTCATGGTGTGAAGCCCCCCCCCACCCCCTCCCTCCTCCCCCCTTCTCCCTTCCCCCTTCCCCCTACTCCCCACTACAGTTCGCCACCCCCCTCCCTCCTCCTCCCTTTTCCCTTCCCCCTTCCCCCTCCTCCCCACTACCGTTTGCCCCCCTCCCCCTCCCCGCTTCCCCCTACTCCCCACTACAGTTCGCCCCCTCCCCCTTCCCCCTTCCCCCTACTCCCCACTACAGTTCGCCTCCCCCTCCCCCTTCCCCCTTCCCCCTACTCCCCACTACAGTTTGCCCCCCCCCCCTCCCCTCTCCCTTCC
>BOPN01002658.1:165629-168129 GCA_017312705.2 Penaeus japonicus | reverse complement strand
CTCCTCCAACCTCCCTCTCTCGCTCTCCCCACGTCTCCTCTGACCTTTGACAGAATCAGCAAATTCAAGTAAAACCAGTAAAGACACGCACCCTTTGTCCGCTTCTATCCTTGGCCGTTTGTCTGTTGGTTCGCGTTTTATTGTCAGTTCGTTTGTCTAACTGCCTCCTCTTTGCCTGTCTGACTGTCGTTCTACCACTCTGGTTGTCTATCTGCTTCATCTGACATACGCAAACATATAAAAAATGGTCGACGCAGAATCACAGAGGTGTAATGATGACTGAAGAGGAATCGAATGAAGAGGAGGAGGAGGAGGAAAAGGAGGAGGAAAAGGAGGAGGAGGAGGAGGAGGAGGAGGAGGAGGAGGAGGAGGAAGATGAAGAGGATGAAGAAGGAGGAAGAGAAGGATAGCAGAAGTGAAGAAGAGTGAAGGGAGAATGAGCGGGAAGCAGAGGAAAAGAACACTAAATATGAAGAGAAGCTGAGATGAAGGAGACAGAGGAGTTGCCACGGACGAGAATGGAGAAAAGGGTAAAAATATCAATTCTGAGGATAAAGTAGACGGAGAAATTCCGTTCTACCATCAAAGAACGAAAATAGGGAAGAGGTAGAAGAGACGGGGAGGAGCGAAGGGGATTGGGAGGGGATAGGAGAAGGGAGGACCGGAGAGGGAAAGAGAGGAGAGGCAGTTAGCTGCAAACCCGCGCCAAATCCGCTTACATAACGTCTCACCTGACAATTACACACGGAGGGTGGGGGGGGGGGGGAGACGACGACACACAGGGGTGACCCACGCACGCACACGCGCACTCGCACTCACGCGCACGCTGCCATGCCCCACGCCAGGCGCACCCCTGCCATGCCTCGCCAATGAAACTTCTCAGAACACCATGTAATAAATGTAATCCTCGGGGAATGCACAGTAGCTGGCACGGATAATGAAACATGAAATCAGAAGATACAAAGGTCGAAGGTATTTCGTTTTTCCTTTCGTTTCCCTTTCATTAATTAATTTCCCTCTAATTAATGTCACTGGTTCGAGTCAAGACTAAACCCTGTCTCTGCTAAGACACTCCGTTTGTTTTCTGTTTGTTTCTAAATCTCTCTGATTTTACATTTGGGATTCACTATTCTCCTCGTCATTCCTCCCTCTCTTTGTCTGTCTGTCTATCTGTCTGTCTGTCTGCCCCTCCCTCATTCCCTCCCTCTCCTTTCTTTCTTCCTAACTCCCCCCCCTACCCTTCCGTCTCCCCTCCCCTTTTCCCTCTCCTCTTCTCTCTCCCCATCTCCCCATCCCACACTCACCAGCTTGCCTCTCCCCCTCCCCCTTCATCAAAGTCTACCCCCTGCCCTCCACACCCATCTTGCACACTCATCCCCCTCCCTTCCCTTCCCCCTCCCCCTCCCCTTCCCCTCCCCCTCCTCCTCTCCCCCTTCCCCTCTCCACACCCATCTTGCACACTCATCCCCCTCCCTTCCCCTTCCCCCCTCCCCCTCCCTTTTCCCCTTCCCCTCTCCACACCCATCTTCCACACTCATCCCCCTCCCTTCCCCATCCCCTTGCCCCTCCCCCTCCCCCTCCTCCTGCTCTCCCCCACCCTCCACGCCACCCATCTTGCACACTCATCCCCCTCCCTTCCCCTTCCCCTTCCCCTTCCCCTTCCCCTTCCCCCTCCTCCTCCTCCACTCCCCCACCCTCCACGCCACCCGTCTTGCACACTCACCCCATTCAACAGCTCTTCTTCACACGCAAACAGGTAAGCAGGAACGCACGCGCAAGGTCACATACCTCCGCATATAAACACCTGACCCAAAATAACAACATATACGCCACGAGTGGAGACGCCCAGGGCTTCAAAGGCTCACACTGCGTCGTCGTCGTTGTCGCCGCCGCCGTCGTCATCGCCATCTTCAGAAAGAGGAGGAGGAGGAGGAGGAGGAGGAGGAAGCAGAGGAGGAAGCAGAGGAGGAAGCAGAGGAGGAGGAGGAGGAGGAGGAGGAAGCAGAGAGGGGAGGAGGAGGAGGAAGCAGAGAGGGGAGGAGGGGGGAGGAGGGGAGGAGGAGGAGGAGGAGGAGGAGGAGGGGGAGGAGGAGGGGGAGGAGGAGGGGGAGAGGGGGAAGGGGAAGAGGAGGGGGAGGAGGAGGAGGAGGGGGAGGAAGCAGAGGAGGAGGAGGAGGAGGAGGAAGCAGAGGAGGAGGGGAGGGGGGAGGGAAGCAGAGGAGGAGGAGGGGAGGAAGCAGAGGAGGAGGAGGAGGAGGAGGAGGGGAGAGAGAGAAGAGGAGGAAAGAGGAGGAGGAGGAGGAGGAGGAGGAGGAGGAGGAGGAGGAGGAGGAGGGAGGAGGAGGAGGAGGGGGAGGAGGAGGAGGAGGAGGGGGAGGAAGAGGAGGAGGAGGAGGAAGAAGAGGGGCAGGAGGAGGAGGGGAGGGAAGCAGAGGGAGGAGGAGGGGGGGAGGAGGAGGAGGAGGAGGAGGAGGGGGAGGAGGAGGAGGGGGAGGAGGAG
>BOPN01002658.1:148129-158129 GCA_017312705.2 Penaeus japonicus | reverse complement strand
CCCTTACGTACACCCTGTCAACAAGCGATATCCTTCCCGGAGTCTCATTACCCTGGCCTTTGCCCAAGCCACAAAAAATTAAGAGGAAAGGAGAGAGAAGAGGGCGAAGGAGAGGGTGAGGGAGAAAGGGAGGTAGAGAACGGAGAAGGGACAGAGTGAGAGATGAGGGAGGGGGGAAGGGAGTGAGAGAGAGAAAAAGAAAATGAGAGAGAGAGAGGGATAATGAAAGAGAGGAGAACAGCAGACAGAGAAAGAGAGAGAGAGTGGGGGGGGAGAGACGGAGGGACGGAGGGACGGAGAGACGGAGAGACGGAGGGAGGGAGGGAGGGAGGGAGGGAGGGAGGGAGGGAGGGAGGGAGAGAGAGAGAGAGAGAGAGAGAGAGAGAGAGAGAGAGAGAGAGAGAGAGAGAGAGAGAGAGAGAGAGAGAGAGAGAGAGAGAGAGAGAGAGAGAGAGTGCGCGCGCGAGCGGGGTGGGGGACAAGTCTGAGGGGAGAGGAGCCTTGAAGCATCACTAGGGCGACAACCTCCGCCAGGATCATTGATGCATCCCCGGGTCGACTGACTCACGCTGTAACGCCGCCACTCACTGCAGCCTCCTTCCCTGACTCATGTCGTAACCTCGTACACCTCACTTGCACTCTCGTTAGGGGCTCCTATCAACTCCGCCCACAAGCATACGGGAAGCGCCCTTCCTCACTTTCGCTCGCGCGCAAAATCCTCCCGGCAACTCACTTTCACATGCACCGGACTTGCGGCAGGTCAAGTTTCACCGGGTTTACCTGTCCGCCGAATCGCCATGCGGGCATCGGCCAATAACCAATTATAAATTTAGCAGGTGACTCATACCAATCGAACCCAATCATGACATTCCGCAAATGAGAACCGAGGGTATAAAATGTATCTATTAACCTCCTCCGATAACAAGCAAATGTCCGCCCCGCAATTGTTAAACGAGCGAGCGTGAGCATCGTTAAATCAGACACCGTAAATCACCCAAGACACACCAGGAAGCACACATAGAAGAACACACAAAAATCACAGGTGCGAGTTGTAAATAACAACAGCGAATCGTACCTCACGCTATGTATATCCTGCGTTTGAGCATACAAATGCTAGGATCAGTGGGGCTATTCCAAGCAAGATGGCTGCCGGGGGGAGGGGGCAGAACCACCCAGGGATATTATGCAGCTTTCAGCATGAATCACAGGCCAACATGCTTACAAACATTGCTTAAGTACACCACTAATATCTCACAGCTCGAGAGCAACAATATACCTTGTTTTTTTTGTTTGTGTTTTTTGTGTGGGGGGAGGGGGGTAACAATGATTTCAGAGTAGCAGGTATGCCAAGCGATAAAAAACAATTTTTAGCTTGATAAAGCACACCACAGCGACAAGAGATCGCAGTATGTGAGAGAGAGAGAGAGAGAGAGAGAGAGAGAGAGAGAGAGAGAGAGAGAGAGAGAGAGAGAGAGAGAGAGAGAGAGAGAGAGAGAGAGAGAGAGAGAAAGAGAGAGAAGAGAGAGAAGAGAGAGCAAGAGAGAGCAAGAGAGACCGAGAGAAAGAAAGAAAGAAAGAGAGAAAGAAAGAAAGAAGAGAGAGAGAGAGAGAGAGAAGAGAGAGAGAGAGAGAGAGAGAGAGAGAGAGAGAGAGAGAGAGAGAGAGAGAGAGAAACAAACGACCGCACCTGAGAAATATCCGGCTCGAAAAGAAAGACAACCCGCTGACAAAAACGGCAGCGCTGAATCCCTTCCCTCATGGCAGATCGGAGCACACATCATGGGGCTAAATGTATAACGCTTTAATCAATCAACCGGGGATTAACCCGCCGCATCGCCACTGCAAATACGCCGTAAATCACCGCGATCTCTCAACAATGGCCTTTAAGGACGAGAGAATTGTACGAAGCGGAGTTGGTCTCGAGGAATCTTGGAGGGCGAGATAGATGGCCCTTCTGGAGATGACTCTCCGAGGCCGCTCTTGTCTCCGAGGCAAGGTCGCAGAAATTGACATCAGCACCACATCACCAGCACCACAGAACCATTAGTATCGCAAGACCGACAGCATCACGTGAACTGCCATAGCACTATCACCACAGCCACATCGCTTCACCATCAGCATCACTACCACCACAGCCACATCGCTTCACCATCAGCATCACTACCACCACAACCACATCGCTTCACCATCAGCATCACTACCACCACAGCCACATCGCTTCACCATCAGTATCACTACCACCACAGCCACATCGCTTCATCGTCAGCATCACTATCACCACAGCCACATCGCTTCACCATCAGCATCACTACCACCACAACCACATCGCTTCACCATCAGCATCACTACCACCACAGCCACATCGCTTCATCGTCAGCATCACTACCACCACAGCCACATCGCTTCACCATCAGCATCACTACCACCACAGCCACATCGCTTCACCATCAGCATCACTACCACCACAGCCACATCGCTTCACCATCAGCATCACTATCACCACAGCCACATCGCTTCACCATCAGCATCACTACCACCACAGCCACATCGCTTCACCATCACCATCACTACCACCAGAGCCACATCATTTCACCATCAGTATCACTACCACCACAGCCACATGGCTTCACCATCAGCATCACTACCACCACAGCCACATCGCTTCACCATCAGCATCACTACCACCACAGCCACATCGCTTCACCATCAGCATCACTACCACCACAGCCACATCGCTTCACCATCACCATCACTACCACCACAGCCACATCGCTTCACCATCACCATCACTACCACCACAGCCACATCGCTTCACCATCAGCATCACTACCACCACAGCCACATCGCTTCACCATCAGCATCACTACCACCACAGCCACATCGCTTCACCATCAGTATCACTACCACCACAGCCACATGGCTTCACCATCAGCATCACTACCACCACAGCCACATCGCTTCACCATCAGCATCACTACCACCACAGCCACATCGCTTCACCATCAGCATCACTACCACCACAGCCACATCGCTTCACCATCACCATCACTATCACCACAGCCACATCGCTTCACCATCAGCATCACTACCACCACAGCCACATCGCTTCACCATCAGCATCACTATCACCACAGCCACATCGCTTCACCATCAGCATCACTACCACCACAGCCACATCGCTTCACCATCAGCATCACTACCACCACAGCCACATCGCTTCACCATCAGCATCACTACCACCACAGCCACATCGCTTCACCATCAGCATCACTACCACCACAGCCACGTGGCGCACTTCATCACCAGCATTGCCACATAGCCTGCATCGCCTTCTCACTAGAATCACGTCACAAAAGCTATGGAAAATGGAGTCATTTCATTCCTTTATGTGGGAGATTCTATCTTTATTTATACGTGTTTATTTGCTCTACGAGACACTACTTCATTTGGATTCCAGTGAAGTAAGTGAGGTAAGGCAGATAAAATTCTGACGTCGACAAAAGGGAAGCTTTTATTATTTGGAAAAAAAAAAAATTGATGGATGTCTGATGAAAGATCTCAGTCAACAACTAGGTAAATAATATCAGTCAACCAAGACACTTTCATTTAAGATATCAAAATAAAAGTTACCATGTTCTTGTTTCATGTTTGCTAACCGCTATAGGTATTCTCTATGGGCGCTGGGCCAAGACCCCGTTTTTCACTTTTTCCAAAAACTTATTCCTTATAATTATCATTTACTACTTATCACTTACTTATTACTTATTCCTTACTTGGAATCTTTCTACCTAATCTCCATTATACCTTTACTCTAGAATTATCTCGAAGGTAAAACATGAATTTCATGGGCGCCGAGTGCAGAAAACCTTTTTCTACATTTGGCGCAATGTTTCTGTACGGCACTTGATCCCGTAATATATTCATTAGTTCTCAAGCGGAGCGGATTTACAGCGCAATGGCAATGGCAGGGAGGGAAATAAAACGCTCGCGCTTCTGCCCTAATTTGCCCTGAGGCGGATCGAACTCATCCCCGATGCCCTTGCAACTGCACTGTCCTCGATTTTGCCAATCCAAGGCTTTGTTTGGCGACGGCCGGGCAGGTCATGCATGGGCTGAAAAACCTCCGAGTCAGATGTAAGCCCAATGCAACCTGTTACTTTCGCCCTTGCAAGGAGCCTTCTCTTATTACTACTATAAATATCTATCCTTATTTTCGATACACACATCTGCATAAAAAACATCATTTCAACAAGTGCACTGTAAATCAAATAAAAAATGGGTTTGATTACGGATTATAATACCCCTCACCATCTCGCTGTTAACTGACAAATTTAGACAAAAGTAATATACAAAAGAAGGTAAATAAAACACTTCAGCCAGTGGTTTTTAGCCTGACAAATAAAGTCAACAACATCAACAACTATATCATTATCAGAGACAATATGTATGCTACAAGTACATCCCGATATCACAAGTCTTGTGTTTAAATACAAGGTCAAGTCTGAAAATCCCGAACTTGAATCAAGCTAAGATAATTGCAATTTCGTCTTGCAAAATACGAGTCTGACTTTGTAACTTATGATGGCCATTTGCAGTCACAGCTCAGAATGCTCTCAAAACACGTTTCCAATTTATCATTGAGCATCCGTGTTTAGGATCTTGCTACTAGGCCTTTTCCATGCGTCAGTGAAAGAAAGGAATGCGCGAGTGCCTTTTCCCTCCCCTCTTCCCATACCAATACCAGCAGGCAATACCACGGTCACCATCTCGGGCGCCTCCTCAGCCGCCGCCACACCACCGAGGACGCCGAGCATAAAGGTCGAGGAGATGTTCCGCTGCCAACATCAACACAACAGATGGTTGCCCCTCACTCACTGTCCCCCGTCCTCATTGGTGGCTGCCACACCACCTGCCCTATCTACTTCCCCGCCTACATGCCATACCCACCTGTCTCCTACATACCTACCTCACCTTCCTTATGCTCTACCAACCTCCTGCCGAAAATGCCCGAGACCCTCTGCCTCCTGTACCCCCACCTATGCCACCTCCCGCCTTGCGTCCTTCTCCTGTCCCCGCTGCCTACAACGCACCGACGGCGCCTCCGCCAGCAGCAGCGTCACCACCGGGTCCTGCCCTCACCAACACCTGCTCCCGTCGCAACATATCTCCCCCACCACCTGTCCGACCTCCTCCCACCTGCGTCTATATTTAGGCACAACCACCTGCCGTCGCTAAACGCCATGACTAAATACAGGTACCCAACAAGTATCGACGGCTGATTCTATCAATAAACGCTCCCCTTTTTCTGCCTTTAACGGCAACTAATTCCTAAAAATATCCCCTCTGCCTGGACTGTCTCAACGCACAGCACTTCGTTGTTGAATATGCAGATGCACATCAACCAGATAAATAATAAACACGCCATTTCGCAACGCTATGAAGAATATCATCGTCGCAGACAAAATGCTTAGCTGAGGGCTGGTGACTCCCAAGCGGCGGTCTCACTTGCTGTGCGTCGTCTTCGGAACACATGCGCTCAATTCCTTCCCTAAGCCTACTAGCAAAAAAAGGGGAAACACTCACAAATAGACAGGGTCACACTCGCGGGGTTGGCAGATACACAATAAATTATTGGTTTAGTCGTCGTCGTCTTCTACTTCTTATCATTATTCTTCTAATACATCTCTTTTACCCATACGTTGCGATTACCTGAAAAGACAGAAAATAATATAATTAGCAATCACCGATTCACATTCTTCGCGACAATTCTTTACTCTTAAAAAAAAAAAGACAAAAACAACCCCCCCCCGCCGACCCCTTACAACAAAACGCGCAAATAACATGTACACAATTACTTCCACCAAGCCGCATTTAAGACCCCCTACTTACCAATTCATACCTTTCGTCCTCGTTAAACAAACACAGACAGTCTCCACAGGGCCACAACAACAACAACGCAGCATAAACGCGAGCACAATAAGTGGCGTCATCCAGCCGCATCCAAAGCCCATATTTCGCGGACCTTCGTCTCCGCCTCTGCTCATTATGTCTTTAGCAATGCCAAGACGAAGTAAAAGGGCCTTTGTATGAATTTTCTGGGATTCTACCTTTCGTCTTTAAAACCTTCTTTCTTTTGCTATATATCAACTTGGTCGATCTCTGATTCTGCAGAAAGCGATGGCTTCCTGTAAGGTTGCTTATTAAGCGGCAAAGCGATGCAACAGTGAAGATACACATGCTGCTATATTCAAGTCCAAGCCCTACTGACATAGACCAATGGATATTCTTTTTTTTTCAGTGAAACCAACTTTAAATGTTAATATCAAACGAAAACAACCTGAAGCCGTTTTACACACAACCTTACTTATATTAGTTCGTAATAATATATCTCTTGTTGAAAAAGG
Source organism: Penaeus japonicus (assembly GCA_017312705.2). NCBI lineage: Eukaryota > Metazoa > Arthropoda > Malacostraca > Decapoda > Penaeidae > Penaeus > Penaeus japonicus. The sequence continues at coordinate 151,725 of BOPN01002658.1, read as the reverse complement.
GCTTTACTTCAAATACTTTGAAGCCCATTCTCCATTCTTCAGTGTCAACCATCATTCTTCGCTCTCACGCAAGTAACAGCAGTCACAGGCAAACATACAAACATGTGGGCAGCTGGGAACACAAATATGCTACTAATTACTCATCTTGCCACAGGCAGGTACCACAGAATGGATGTGGTGGGATCTTTATCATAGGTAAAAATCTTTCTTTCTCTGTCTGTCTTTCTGTCTGTCTGTCTGTCTGTCTGGCTATCTGTCAAAATACAAAAACACAAAAAATACATTTTGCCACAAGAGTAGGATTATTCAAGGTTAATAAATCAGACCACACAACCCCTCAGACGAACAAACCAAAAGGATCGACAGCCTAACAAAAACGGAATTATGAAATAATTCATAAATTCATTACCTTCATGGGTTATTACCTCAACAAATGTAAGACAACATGTCCAAACAAGACACAAAGGATCATATACGAACACATACAAATATGCGGATACATGATCTGGGTCTATCTATCTCAAAATATAAGAAATATGTCTAAACTAAACAATTTCAAAAAATAATCATACGATTGTCTCCTAAAAAAAGAAAAGAAAAGAAAAGAAAATAAAATAAAAGAAAAGAAAGAAAAAAAACGAAATCCCTATGATCATTTTCGTCTAATTCTTCTACACAAGTTCCTGGTATTGTTAATGTTGATCAAATTTCATGTAAAAAGAATAAACATTGTAATTAAAGGAACAACGTGTTTCGACATACGCGTGTGCTTTCATGTATGCATGCGCGTGAGGGTCGCAGTGTGGAAGCAATTGCATCCGAGCAGATGTACATGTGTGTGTATGGAACAAAGAGACGACACAATAAAAAAAAAATACATTCCTGGCAGCGTTTGCTTAACCTCGCCGTGACCCAAACAGTTAATGAACCTTGACCTATATTCCCCTGTCGCAGACCTCATGACCTCGCCCCCCACGGCCTAGACATCGCTTGTATGCTTGTACCCACCGACCTTCAAACTTTTATCTACATTGATCCCGTCTGCGACCGCGTGTCTGATGACTATAGCAGGCGTTGGTGTCAGGGGCTTGCCGTGACCGCATGTGATCTTGTTAATAGAAATCCTGGAATGTGGTGGTGTTGGAAAAAGGAGGAGGAGGAGGAGGAAGAATAATGGGAGGAGGAGGAGGAAGAATAGGAGGAGGAGGAGGAGGAGGAGGAGGAGGAGGAATATTGGGAGGGAGAGAAGGAAGAATAGGAGGAGGAGGAGGACGAGGAGGAGGAGGAATAGGAGGAGGAAGAAAAGGAATTCTCATACAACAAAATATTTACTCAGCCTCGACCTCCCTGGCGATAAAGCGATTTATCATGGCCCTTATCAGGGGACACAAACAGAAAAGATCTTGACATAAAGAAGATGTTGTCAGGACTTATCCTTGGGACTAAATCACGCGGAAAATGCTGAAAGAGCGGCGTTCGGTAATATTTCTAGCTAATATTTTGTTTAAAATATACTTCGGCCAATGAACTTATTAAAAAGTAGGAAACATATCGCAACAAAAATGAAACATTTTAATAATGGCGATAAGAACAGCAACAACGACAATAACTACTACTGTAACAATAATCAGAAGAAAATTAGTAACTAGTTTATGACACCGTTACGTTACAAATATCTGTTCTTCGTCTGTGTAAATGAAGGTTAGACTTGGACGCCCAATTTTTTTATTCCTTTTCTTTGTTAAATTCTTTATTTATAAATCCCAATTTTCCAATCTTGAGACTGGCTTCCTTTACCATCATTCTAATAAACATCTTTACATGTCTGTCTCACTTGCTCTCTGTCCGCCTGTCTGTCTGTCTCTCTTTTGTAATATCAATCTATAGAAATCTTAGGGAAGGACCTAAACACGTTGTTTTCAATGACTAAACAATTGCCAAATGTATTAGTATCAATATCAAGAAATCAAACTGTTTGCCTGTGATAAATAATGTAATAATAAATTGAATGTAAAGCTCTTGCCTATGGATCTTCAGGAAGTGTATTAACTTACTCCAAGTGGCTAGGCAACTTGGGTATGCAACTTTATCCAAATAATCTTAAATAAATCCAAAATTTCTTGTGATTTATTCAGTTATATATATTTGAGCGGCTTACGGTTTGTCCGCTCTTAGTGCAGTACCGAGAGTCGGTACAGAAATTAACATTTAGCATTTCTTATTCAACTTCTACGATGGGCCTCAGTGATTAATGTGCACAATTATGTTTTCGTGCACTTTCTTAGCTATGAACCAAAAGGAGTTTATCTTTACCTGTGCGTAAAGAACTATTACTTATTTTGCTTATCAGTGCCCTTTGCATTTCATGTACAAAATCGTGCCTGTCCCTTTCCCTTCCTAATGACTCACGAAACTCAAATGTCGTAAATTCTTACGGTTTGACATTGATGGCAAACACTTGCTACTGCCTTTAACCCTTTCTGCTTGTACACAAAACCTAATTGAAGCGTATAATCCTTAATTAATGTTCTTTTTCTATAATTGTGTTCCTTTTCGGTAACGTATTGTCTTTTTTGAATCGAGTCACTCAGACCGATCGCAAATCTTACATCAAGATATAAAATTGTGTCAACATTTCATTCTGCTCTTCGTGGTCTGTCATATTTCGGATTTTATAATGTGTAATTGAGTATTATTTCTCAAGATTTGCCGCACGGTATTTCCAATTCGTGGCAAACCACTGGGTCTATGGTGAACACAATACTTAAAATCTCTCCCTCTCCCTCTCCCTCTCCCTCTCCCTCCCTATTCACATCTCACTGCCTCACCATACCTTTCCACAGGTAGATATAACAAGCGGAAGGCGGGTGCGGCAAACACCCACGGCCCGCAGACATTATTCCCTTTTACTGCATATCAAGATGAAAATTACTTCAGAGCATCACCCGGGACCCCCTGCCCACCCACCCACCACCACTCTTCCTCCCAGCTGGCTCTGACGTCACGCAGCCATCTCTTGGATGCAGGCGCCACGGACACATCTCGCCGAGAGGATCGGGATAAACAGGGAGAGAGGGGGAGGGAGAGGGGAGGGAAGGACGTGGAGATGTGCGAGGATGGAGGGAAGTGGGGAAGAGAGAGAGAGAATGAGCGAGATAGAGATAGAGAGAGATAGATAGATAGATAGATAGATAGAGAGAGAGAGAGAGAGAGAGAGAGAGAGAGAGAGAGAGAGAGAGAGAGAGAGAGAGAGCTTACATCCAAGATATAAAATTGTGTCAACATTTCGATTTCTGCTCTTCGTGGTCTGTCATATTTAGTTTTATAATGTGTAATTGGTATTATTTCTCAAGATTTGCTACACGGTATTTCCAATTCGTGGCAAACCACTGGGTCTATGGTGACCACAGTAGTTAAAGTCTCTCCCTCTCTCTCCTCTCACTCCCTCCCCTATTCACATCCTGCACCTCATATGCCTTTTCCACGGTAGATATAACAAGCGGAAGGCGGGTGCGGCAAGCATACCACGGCCCGCAGACATTATTCCCTTTTACTGCATATCAAGATGAAAATTACTTCAGAGCATCTCCCGGGAC